>JANSTS010006413.1:16739-133515 GCA_026546915.1 Sylvicola fuscatus | reverse complement strand
TCTTACGGCTAAAGATTTTTTTCTGTCTATATTGATTATACCATGGTTAGAACCATAAATTTATGTTTAATGTTACCGCTAATAGCAAAGGCACAATATTTGAAGTAAATTATCTCGAAAAATCAGCGACACAGGCCGACGACACGAAAAGTCACAATTTGAAAACTAAATATTACTTACATGAAAAAGGAAACTTTGATCAAAAACATTTCGAAGTAATAATATTGCTTTGGCTAACAGTGCATACAATATACATATGTATATCCTTTTTACGTAAATCATTATGAATTATCTTTCAAATCACTTTCTAAAAGATTATTGGGATAAGTAATACGGACTACAGAGGGATAAGTAAGTTACGATTGAATGTTGGTTGATAAAATGACAAAGAAAATGGACGTGTCAGTTTATAGTCAGACTTTTGAAGCCGGCTGGTGTGGCAAATGATGGTTCTGATCCCGAATGGTGACCTGTGTCACGAACGGGCCTCGGTTGCGCCCACTACTGCCGATGGTGGATGCACCCGACGTAATTGGCCACCGCGGTGGTGACGGGGCACTGATTTTGCGACTTGGGCCACCCGGCGACGAGTGCTTGGGCGGAGCACTACTTTCGTATTCGTAATAACTCGATGCTGGTCGTTGGCTTGGAGCCGAGTTTTGATGGTGGTGCTGATGATGACTGCTGGCGTCCGTTGTTCGCGTAATTCTTTGCGAATGATAGTGTTGATGACGACGGCTGCATAAGAACAAAACAAACCATTATGTTTTTAGTAGTTCTTGATAGAATCTGTGTTATGTTTTTGCATGCAACTATTTCAAACTACAAACACCCAAACTCAACGGCTACAATAAATATTTAAATTCAAATGGATCTGCAAACTGTTTAACAGGTTTATGGGTTAAGTACATACGGTGGTTAGAATAGGTGAGTATTACGAATACATAAATACACAAAAATGTATTTTGGGGGATAAAATATATTTTAGAGAAGCAAAAAGTTCATTATTGGGAGGTTTAACGCCAAAGTCTAATAAAGGCAATCGTCTGGAAGCAAACTAAGCAAATGAAAACAAAGTAAAATGACATCAGATGCCGATGGGTCCCGTTTGAGGCTTTTCCACTCAATTTACCTTTCCTCTTCAACTTTAACGCGCTGGTGCATAACTTGACGCCGCATTTGCTCGATCATTGAGTCTGACAAATGGTCAGATGCAGTTTGCATAGTTTCTGAGGCATGCTCCTCGTGCTGGTGCTGTTGAGCGGGCGATGCTGATGCTGGCGGTAGGGTGGACGCTTTCTTCACTGGTTTATGTATTTGCGGAGACGAACTGGACTTTCTTTATGTTTCAAGTGTTTGTAAATATATCAAGGGAATGACCAAGACGGAATTAACAAGGCCACAGAATATGGAGGAAGAGAATAATAATGATTTTAATATTGTGTGACCATTTGGAAGTAAAAGTGCTTAGGAATTATCCGGTAAATTTGATAAATTCGAAATTGTTTATTTGAGTGTTAGGGCATGTGAATAAATATTTTATATTGCAATCAATTTCAACATTCATTATAATAAACGAGCAGCCCACACACCCCCTAAGTCAATTAAGGATTATTGTTGTTCTCACCTTATTTGATGTTGTAATTCGTCGTAATTCACATACAAGGCATATCTCTGGTTGAAAAGGTCATTTTGGCCGGAGTTTCCATTAGCGATTGGTGGTGGTGGAGGTTGGTAAATAGGTGGTCCGCCAGGAGGACGAGGACCGTCATGAAGTAGATGATTTGGATCCTGACGGTAGCTTGGCTGTTTGGCGATGTGGTGACCTCCTCCAAATTCACTAAGAGTTTCAGACGGCAAAATGCCATCCTTTCGATGTTTGCCAAAGCGAAACATGTGTCCGATTCCCTTCAAAAGGCTCGGCTTTTTGGGTCGATGTTTGTTCTTGCCCTCGTGCAGCGAACTCTGCAGTGGGCCATTTCGTACAATGAATCCACCTTCATTGTCACTGGGGCCAGTTCCATCTTCCAACAGCCAATGTTTCTTAGGCCCTATTAATGGATATAACATTTAATTTCAAATCTTTGCAATTAAAACTATTGAAAAACATACTATTTTCCATGGATGGCCGTTCGACGGCAGCTCTTAAGCTTTCTTCCCGGCAACGTCCACGAGGCGTTCTAAGAGCAGTGGGACCGCGTGGCTCATCTGCCATTTGTATTTCCTGGACCATTGTCTGTAGAGATTCTAAACTAGACGACTTTTTAAGACCTAAAGACGGTCCTAATTCTCCAATGCGATCCATCGCTTCAATATCCATCTCATAGTTGGATGCTAGATGTCGCCCGAGGTTCGCTAGCGAGTCTGCTGAGCCATTGTTGCCGCGCATTTCACGTTCACGTTCACGCTGTTCCCGAAGCTTCTTGTTTCGCTGATAAGTACCCGTCTCTTTGGCATCAAGTGCTGCATGATGCTTCTCCGAGATACTGCGACGTCCAACGGCGTCACGACTGAAAGCATCGTTCGGCAAATTGTTGTCCAACGATAACTGACTGGAATATGTGGCATCACTATGCGGTGTTGGGGGACTATGCACTTCCATTGGCCGGCTATTTATGTTAGCAGGTGGAAGAGCACTGTAAAATGAGGCAGCAAATTAGGAAATATTCAATAAAGTAATTACTTAAATACTTACGGTGATACCGGTTCTGGATCTTCTTCAATCAGAACAGAATTATTGACAACATTAGGATTATTTGGACTCCAAGTATCATTTGTGGCCATGTAATAACTTTCGTTACGAAGACCTTGTGAATAGAGGGATGGTGGTCTGTGGAACTGAGGACCAGATGATCCACCACCAGTTAAACGATCCAAAACTGGGTTACTCCAACGATTCATTCGGTCTGCCAACATCTTCTTATCAGATGCACCATCGGGATTTAGGTAGATCACAGTTTTGCCAGATTGTTCGCTCGTTGAAAATGAGTCGCCTTCTGAAAGGCTAGTATCCATAGAGCTTATTGTGCTGACAGGACGGGCAGCTTTGCGCGCTACAGTCAATGTAATCATTCCCGGATAATTGCCGCCGGTGTGCATCATGGCACGTCGCAATGTTTCCATGGCTTCTGCATTAGATTGGCCCAATAAGGACACACCGTTAACGTTAAGAAGTTGGTCATTCATTTTGAGGCGACCATCGCGTGATGCAGCTCCACCGTGGATGACACTTTTAATGAATATTCCCAAATCTCCATCGGTTTTTGAGCAGATTTCGCCACTGCTTCCGTCGGATGAATTCATAGAACCTGTTTTACCCTTCACACTAACACCAAGTCCTGCTTTCTCAGTGTCATGCACAGGGATGTGCAAGGTCATCACTTCACGATTTCGCCACGGAAATATTTGGCTTTCTTGTTTGGCCGTAAGCGTTGGCCACAGTTGAGAAGATTTCTGATTTGGAGCCGGTGTTTCAGGTTGTTGCTGCGATCTTTGATTTTGATTTGATTGAAACCTCTGTTTGATCTCATTTACGTTAACCTTCTCCGTTTCGGGAGAAGTAAAAACAATTCCTTTTGGCTCCGATGATTGTGAGCGAATATTCGATGTGCTGGTTGAAAAGTTGGATTTATTTGGAAGAACTGGAGCCGGTGGTTTCGGTGGTTGTGTTGACGTGTCATCTTGCATATCCATAAAGGTTTGGACATCATAACCCTGTAACATAAAAGTTGTAAGAATATATTTAACACAGAATGAATTGGGTTTCTTACAATCTCCCTCTCTTCTTGTTCCACAAGTTCCTGTTGTCGTGAAACTACAATTTTCACAAGAGCTCCAGATTGAGTTGCTCGCAAAATGGCCACAACTTCATTTTGAGATTTTCCAGTCATCGGGATGTCATCGACTTCTAATAAACGGTCACCTGGCTTTAATCGGCCATCTTTAATAGCGGCGCCCCTTGGAAGAACGTTTTTAATGTAGATAGGACAATGTCCGCCAGCTGGATTATCTCTTGTCGTGACACTGAAGCCCAGTCCATCAGGTCCTTTTTTCAACTCAATTAATATTCGCCGTCCCAATTTCCTAGTATTGGCTACCTGTAATGAGCTGCCTGTGCTTACGCCAGGGATTTTTCGCGTCGGAGAAATGGCAGCCACTTTAGTAGGCGTTGAATGTACCGAATCTGAAGGACCATTGTCTTTTCTTAATCGGCTCGCTATGGAAGTACCTCTGATGACACGTAATCGAAGCTCTGGAGCAGCTAAATGACTCTTTAAATGATTTTGAACAAACAAATCCGTCATTCCAGTAAGTTTGGTCCCATTGATCTCTACTATGCGGTCCCCACGACGAAGTCGGCTACGCTCAGCTCGACCACCAGACTCAACTTGTTGAACGAGTAGACCTCCATTCTCAATGTCTGGAATAGCCGTCATTCCAAGGGGTCCACCAAGCTCGTTAATGATAAGCAGCATCTCTCCATTTTTCTCGCGAATAGACTCGTAAGCCTGACCAAGAGGTTCTTTCCGCTTAGAATCCCGTGGCAATGATTTAGAGTTAAAGGAACCCGCCTGAACTCTATCAGCCGCATCCATCCATTTGTGACCGTTACCGTCGCCCAAGAACTGCATTGACAAGCGTCCCGATCGTGAAAATGAATTATGCATTGATTCGTTATGAGTTGAGTTGTGAGCTTCTTCGACGTCCTCATTTTCCCAAGCAGGCTCCAAATATCCAATGTTGTTGGGCTTTTTCTCATGCAACATTCGCTCTGTTGGCTCAGCATCTGTACGGCAGACAGGCGCAGCAGACCATCGCTTGGTGGCGTCTTGTTGTTGCTTAACAGTATTCATGATATTGTGGTGGTCAAAGCCTGCCTGATGAAGCGAGGGATCCGAGCTTCGACGCACCATTAAGCCGACACCTAATGTTGAATTGCCATTTGCATTGGCAGTCACTTCAATGTGTGGCGTTTGATTGACGTCCACCATTTGTGGGGCGGCGTCATCGTATTTATTCTCTGTGGTTGGCACACGAAATATGTCTGGGCTGCCCGTGCCGACACTGCTGCCGCTCGCACCATCGCCGCCTCCTTGTGGAACGCCCGGCTCTGGGCCCGTATCATCGTAGCTGGCAAGTATTTGTTCTCGGTCATCTGCCACATCTAAGACTCGATCATCCGGATCTAAGATGCCTGATTGTGATTGCAGGTGATGCACAACTACCCAGGAATCCTAAAAATAAGTAGAACAATAACATTAATTATTTGTTGTGAAAAGGTCAAATTTCTAGGTGAAACACGAAAATAAGGGGAGCTTAAGTACTTATTGTACTTCTTCATTTAAAAGACGTACCGTCATCTTTGGCACTGTATAAGATCTCTGCAAATTTGCATGTGTAATTCCTTTATGTTTGTGATGGACGCGATAGGTGTGGCGCCATCCAAACAACCCAGTTAATTTGTCTGCCAGTGCTGGACACTTTGGCGGCAAGTAAAACATTTTTGCTTACTTGTCAGTCAGTTTTTAGCACAATCTTATGAGTTAAGACATGTAAATATCGTTTTCTAGCACTTTGTTTCGCATTCAAACATTAGTAACAACCTCAAACGATGAGGTCAAGCAATTTCAAATGTGAGCTATTAAGAAATACATTAACTAAGGGCCTCCACTCACAAGAAGTATTCGTGACTAGAGCTACCTGCTGCCAGACACAGAATCGGATTGTATTTCATAATTTATATACGCACAAGATGTTATGTACTTCCATTGCGGAAAATTCCCACAAATTGATACACACTTGTACGTTTATTACAATGAAGCCCCAAGAAATACATGAGCATAATTAAACATACATCCGGCCTACAAGAAGTTTTTTTTTTTAAATAAAATTCATTAAAACCCGGCGGTTGTTTTTGTGTACACGCGACGCATTGATGTAGAATAATAATACTTTGAAGACAATGAAAGACGATATGTTGACATTCCAAAAATCAAGCGAAATTCAATTGATTTTTGGCTGATCTGAACACAAAATGACTTATTATTGGTGACATTAAGCAGGACTGTTTCGCTCGATGGTATTTACAAATTTTGAAATAGTGAAGCTCGCAACCTTCACAATGCGTCATGTTAGTAAACTGCAGAGGCCCACGAAGATGGAAGAGCTGAACCGTGCTTCCGCCAGTTTTTTTTTTCATTTACATACAATCAGTGGTCCAAGCGATTTGACGTGTATGTCCATTAAGTGCGAGTGTATGTGAAGACTTTAATAGATTGGCCAGATACACAATTTGGTTAATAATCAGCCGAACGACAAGATAATGCGCCAATAACGTAAACATTCAAAGACTCTGGACGCATAATGGAATTCCTTCCTGGCTCACTTTAGTCACAGCTGAGTTTCATTCTCCTACACACACTCGGATGTACATTGTACAATGTACAGTTATGCCTGCGACTGCCGGTGTACCTTAATTGCAAAGCATAATATATTGGTATTTATATCGGTCAAAATACTTGTGAAGCAGAATACAGTTTCGTGTAGGTTCTAGAGCGTCACAGCACCGAGAAAATGCTGCATATTGGCTGCACAAACAATTGAATGTGTCTGCAGCATTTCCACTTATGCATTATTTATTAATTGCTATTATGGAACCCAAGTTCGATGCACGATTGCATGCAAAAATCACCTGTTGTATGTGAAAAAAATTACTAATTACACAAATGAGCAAACGTATTCTCCCATTGTTCGACTACAGGCGCATAAATCATAATTTTTTCCCATTTTGAAATGGCGGTACGTTTGTGTATGTAAAAATGTTTAAATTGCAGAATCTGAATGTTGTTTGCAAGCTAACTTCTCCTCGGGCTTCGCATCACAATTCACATTTATAATTTTTGTGTTTGTACATTCACATAATACTATCGTGTCGCTTATGTGGCAACTGGCAACTCGTATGGAATACTTCTGTGAATGAAAGTTTCTGGTGACAACAGACGGCGAATATATGAAAAGCGCGACGACCACTTAGTAGTTAGTCGCTGCGAATAGATAAACGCGATATAGCCATCCACATAATGAGTAATATTCAAAATAAAAGTTCAAAAGAAAGCATGCTGGATGGCAGACATGGGGAATTCGGTGAACATAAATCGTACAAAATTGACGAGAGAAATCATATGCTTTCGTTTTTGGTCGTTTCACAACAGTTTAGCACTATTTTTTCAATGTTTTAACACAAAATGCATTTCAAGTAAACATTTTGCACTTTGTTTTCGAACCACTGCAATACCAAAAAGGCCACTTTATCATATTAATTCATACTTAAGTTAATATTTCTTTAAAATGTTTTCAAATGCACAAGTATAGACGCCCGATCACCGACAGAACCACGACACGGCAAAGGCTCACGATCGACTGCAGCTTTGGTGGCTATTTACTTCGTTCACTGTACATACACAAAGCCGCGCCGCAGCCAAGGCGACGCGACGGCATCAAAGCGCTGCGTTGCGACTTGCGACTTGCGAGTTGCGTCTTGCGTTATGTTTATGGACAAATTTTGTGGGGATATTGAGGCCTAACAACTTAACATTAACAATTATGCATTCTCAGATCAGCTAAATGTTGATGTTGCGTCAATGTGAATCACGTTTGCTAAAATCAAAGAAATTTTACTTGAAAATAGAGTCCACTTAAGTAACGTTTGCCATTATCAATTAACTGTTATCAGCTATCAACTTGAATGGCTGCTTGGTGATTAATGTGCGCACCTTAATATGACTGTCAGACGATATAGGTTTTCCAATAATACAAAAAAAACTGTTTAATTGTTCAAACTAACACAGAAAAATTACTTAATTTCGTATACAAATTTTAATGCCGATGTTCATGTGTCTGTAAGAGCATTCCAAAGATTAGTGTGCGATGGTATTTGAGAAATACGCGCCTATTGTTGTTTTAGCGATTATAATTTTTTCCACCAAAGTGTGTGGAATAGAAAGGGAACCAACATTTTTATTGTTGATGTAGGAAGTTATTTGACACCCATCGGATGTTATGTCTACAATATATGTTGTATGAATAAAACCTGTCCGTATAAGTAGAGATGAATTTATTGTGTTAACCTTAATGACAGTTAAGTGAGACTACAGATTTTTTTTACTTGTATTAAGATTAAGATAAGGATAACAATGATAACGATTACACAAAAATTTGATTTAATATCACAGTTGATTTTATTACTTTGAACTATTTTCACTAAGTAATTAATCATGAATTCGTTCTGGACTTGGCCAGTCAATTGGATTTAATTGGAATTGGATTAATGAATGGGAAATGAAATGGATTTTCTGCAATAAATAGGAATCTAAACTATACGACTCCTAGTTATCAGGTACTCTTAAGGATTGAACGTACAAAAAAACTACTAAAAAGAAAAATTTGAAGGAAAAAATAATTGAGGAATTAACGTTCAACGATAACTGCTAATGTAAAGAATTGTAAGGAAATGGTAATCAGCCTCAGTTTCTATATGAAAATATGCAATGTCGTGAGCATCAATTACACTGGGCCAGGGACAAACAAATAAAAGGGCCTTTAGCCATTGCCTAATTATCAAGGGATTTTTTTTTATTTAATACGATTATTCTATTTGTTCTTTTTTCATAAAACAAATAGCATAGCCACTAAATTCTACATATCTTTTATTGAAAAATAAAGAAAGAAGAATTCTCCAGTATCACTTTTTGAAATTTAGGGATCATCCAGAAACCATTACAAAGTATGCTAAGATGAAATATAACCGAAGCTAAAATATTTTATGAAAATACTTTTGTCTAACATATCTTAAATAAAATAAAATTTATTTATCGCTAAATTTCTTTTACAGCTTACAAAGTTCTAAAACATTTGAAACGTTATTTTTTTGTTTATTGGAATGTCTTCGATTTGTTTTGACGAATTAAAAGTGCATTTTAATTAAAGATCAAACATTTATTTTGCACTAAATATATTTTTTTGAGAGTTTCGTAGTCTCAGTCTTTTTCTTGCATTCAAATTCTGTCAATTCAAAAGAAATTTTAATTATTTGCACAATGACAAACACTTTGCTTGGAAAATTCAATTAGAAATTTTACTTTCAGTAATTCCAGTGGTTGAATACTGTAAAGTCTCGACAAATTATTTTTAGAAAATTGTGAGTGTGTGCATAAAAAATATTCGCAAAACACCTATCAATGTTTATGAAAACATAAATTATGTGGTATACAACTCAACTGTTAGACTGACCGGATGCTCGTCCACTAAGTCGACTCGTTTATTTTAATTGCCATTGCATTTTTTGTCTTTTCTTTTAAATACTCCAATGTCCAGTGGAAAAATAATCGGCTGGCGACTGGAAATGTCTGCTGAGTCAGCCGAGCGCAGGGCCGTTTTCAACATCTTATTTATTATTTTTTATCAGCATAAGAAAATTTTGATAATAGAAATGCAGTTAAAAGTAGGACATCCTTACTTGACGAATGAATTATCAATTAACATACGACGTGCACAATCACTTGATATGATCGAAATGGCAAATGAGCGTGAAGAATGCAACGTTGCGCTCCCACAGCATGTGAGCGCATTTTAAGATCTGCACTGATAACTTTACAAAATATATGTAAGACGTTTTAATCAAAGTAGAAACAAGAAATGTTTAGGAAAGTCATAATTTACTACGAAAGGTGGAACAGAGAACTACCACCTTGAGAAAGTTTTTGAAATAATACATTTGTCTAGAATTAGTATTTATTGATCGAGTTGGTCAATATTGAAGAAATTTACCGAACTTTTTTCATTCTTAAGTACTCACGTACGTCGATACGTTTTCAAGTTTTAACGATCTACTCAACACACATTCAGTTCATATTAAATTTGTAAAATCAGTCTGCTCATTGTTTATTGTAAGAGCCCTAGATCGTATAGTTGATAAGGCTAAGTACCGTCTTCCGACGAAGATTCTTAAGATTTAATTTATAAAAGTTAGGCTAAAACGGTTGAGTCTAGATTTTAATGTTGAATTTGACTTTCACCACATTGGTTTGAGTACATGGTTAGCAAAGATAAAAACCATTGCATGTGGCTTGACTATGTAATTCGAAAATGACACTATAAAATGTGGCAACAGTGCTCCAGCAAACAGCATAAAATGCATAGGAATCAAAAGCAAACACGTTTACAGAAAAAACGTTTAAATTGATACTGCAACAAAATTTTAACTTAAAAATTTAGACAATGAAATGTGTTCATAGTCGGCTTCAAGGATTTCTCAAGGTTCATAGCAGCAAAAATGGAATTCATGTGCATGTATTCGCACATTGGCGTCAATAATATATTCTAATCACGAATAAGGCAGTTGGCATTTTGGACGTTTATTTTGT
Source organism: Sylvicola fuscatus (assembly GCA_026546915.1). Classification (NCBI taxonomy): domain Eukaryota; kingdom Metazoa; phylum Arthropoda; class Insecta; order Diptera; family Anisopodidae; genus Sylvicola; species Sylvicola fuscatus. Next base: position 123,094 of record JANSTS010006413.1, on the reverse strand, counting down.
ATGGTGAGTACGAGTGGGCATGCCTATTTCTTGATCCACGCACAAGTGGGAATATGTTAATTAAAAGAGCCACACACACAGTCCAGGTAAATGAAACATAATTATGTTAACAATGTAAACGAACACAACAAGCGCCAAATGAACAGAAAAATCAATTACCTCGCGATTGAGGAGCTGATTTCAATTTTCAAGAGCAAATGTATGCGCACTCGGCACATATCTATGCATCTATGCGGCTTTTTATGGCCGGAAAATGCGGTAGAAGTGCTGTAGGGTGTGCAACAAACAATACAAACACACTTGAGCAGAATCTACATATGAGCATATGCATAATGTGTTGATGGTAAGCAGATGTGCGCGAGCCAGTCGCCAGATTCCATACATGCAATTGCAGCATATGACCTATGAGCATGTCCGTTGGACTAAACGCTAAAGCGACCGTTATGGCCGTCCCTCCCCTGCGCCACCAACCAAATCATATGTTCAGATCAGCACACCTTTCACGGAAATGGTCCGTCGCAACGAAAACGGAGGTGGTTGATTTTATTGCGGGTTAATTGCCGCCATCACGACACCTGATACGTTTCAAAGTCAACCGTTGGTGCCCAACTCCCAATGGCAGAGTATTTTGGATTACAGGGAATTTATAGACAATGGCGATGCACTCATGTTTGAAATTAATAGAAATCAACAGAAATCAACAAAAGAACAGAAGCACAATGCTGGCGCTGTTTAATTGGCTTACCTTTCCCACTGCTTTCTTGTAGCGACGAATTGCCTCATTGATTAGTTCACGAACAAGCAGATCTCCATTGCCGCATGGCACGACGACGCGGATCGCGTTGAAACAGACGGTTACTTTCATGGCTTTTTGTGTTATTCGAGCGCGCTTCACTAATTTTAAATTTACTTAATGTGTCATAGAACTTCTTTTACTTGGCAATCCGATTTATTTGCATATCGTATTGAGTGACACTTTTGCACTGTTGGTGGAGCACATAATGTTGATGTTGTTGCCCGGCTGGTATCTTTAATCATTACTTTTCATTTATACAATTTTTCACTTACATACAAACACTTACGAAGAAACACTTTTATTTATCTGCAACCATAAAAAGACATTTGTTGTTATACTATAATAACGGCTAACCGAATTTTCAACCTCTTAACATAATTATTCGCAACATAATGGGGCAAAACGAGCGCGGTCAGACCGGTCAATTCGGGATTCACTCAACATAATAACATACATTTGTACGCTTCACAGCTAACGTTTTATGTCCAAACGACGACATCAAGTTTCAGGTTGGCCCAGTTTCAAAAATGTTTGGTGCATTCAACTTCTTTCATGTTACATAATAATGTTATCGTCTTTGTGTCACCTGATTCGTTTTCTTTATAATTAAATGTTCTTTTATAATTTCAACATTCGGAATATTATAAATAATAGAAATAGTTGCTCCGATTCATTGGATAAATGGGAAAACATTTTTCAGTGCAGTTGTGCGTCATTGGACAATACAACAATGCATAAAGACGTTATTTGAATTTGGAACTTACAATGAAATCGTAAAAGGATCTGAAATCGAGTTGTTGGGATTGTATGAATCATTCAGTCGTTAAATTCAAATTGAATGCCACATGATTATGAAGATCAAATAAGAAGGAATGTTATGGGAAGATAAAGCGCTGGCAAAGGTGTCTGCTTATCTTGTGGATGCACTCAATTTAAATGTTGGCGGTTGGAGAGAGATAATACAGAATTGAAGCCACATTATTATGTTAATATGTACTGGTAAATTTGAACTCATGTCTCGTCGGTCGATAGTGGCATTATGCAAAGAATGATGTCATTTCAGGGAACATTGGATACTCAGAACTGATTTTGGCATAATTCACGTACAAATTTGCTCAATGGAATGCTTAGTGTTTACATTTTATTTTCACGTACAAATTATTTTGTGGTTTTTTGTTGCAACTATGTTTTCACCGAATCGAAACTTTGCCAGCTTTCACAGTCACACCAATTTTTCACTTAGAATTTTTTTGTTTTTGGTTGGAAATAAAAACTAAACAGCTCGATAATTCCACGATACAATATTCAAAACGCAGGAATGTTAGCAGCGTTGATTCATTCCTCAATGACACAAACACTCGCGCGCACCAAACAAACACACTCAAATGCGCATGGATATATGGCCCATGTGTGTATATAGTTTCTCGGTAAACAAAGCGCAATTGATTCGAAGAACAAGAAAAACCACCTGCCTTCGTCTCCCTTCGCAACGTTCGCTCCTTAGCGCTAGTCGATTCTTCCTTTGCATTCTCCTATGCTGGCCGCGCGTACTTAATATTTATTCTATTATATTTCAATCTCAAAGTACTATATACTTTCGTTTTTAAATGACAAACGCAAGTTTTTATGCAACGTTTTGCCATTATGTACTATGTACTAAACGCGCAAGTCGCTATGTATATGAAAGCAATTTTTATAGTTTCTTGTATTTTATGGAGGTATGAGCCATGAGTAATAATGCCTGGAATTTATACTCTACACATATGCACACACGCACAGCAATTTTATTATTACACTCCACCAATTATATTTTGTACAACTACTTTAAGGTTCTTTTACACAACTTCTAACTGTATCTTTTGTCACAATTATTTGAACTAGATAAGCCACTTTACCCATAATTATTATTTACACAATTTAATCCAAGCATACACCACCGCCACTCACGTACATGGTAAGCAACAACCCCGACAGCCGACTTAACTAAGTGATATAACTACATAGATTTTATATAATTTTACTTGTGTGTGCACTGTCGCCATTCACCAACCTTTGGACTGATGACTTACTGCAAGTGTTTTGAGTTTTCCACTAGAGGCAGCACAGTATTTTCGAAATACAACTTTTATTTTGAATTAATTAATAATTATGTTTTGGTTAATTCAGTTTATTATTTACTTAAAAACCATATAATTTCTAGACTTTCGCTGTTAAGCATAATAAACAACATTTGTACAAAAATATTTTTCCATATAAACATGTATATATTATTATTCAATATATTAATTTGGTAAACAATTTATGAGGAAGCACGTTTTTTGTTTTTACTCTTCTTAGATAAAAATTCACTTTTGTCCAAGTTGCTCTGAAAGAAGTTCGCTTCCTTCCTTGCTTGTGAAACTTCTGTCTGCAGCCTCTGTCGGTGCACAGCCTTTTCGTATGTAAGCCTTTCGCTGAGATGAACCCACTTGAAATGAGGCAGATACTTCAAGCTCCACAGGCTGTCGTAGAAGTTTGAACTCTTGCGTGTCGAGATTTGTTTGTTGTTCAAATGTGCCGCCAACTGTTTGGCGATCCTTTTTCTTGCAAATTCTACCCAACCCTCAGTAAAATGTCGTGAAACTCGTCGTTTCTTCTTCTTTTTGTTGTCATCTCCTGGAAATAAATGTTTGAGATTGTGGTATGTAAAAAGACTGATGAAATGTACCTGGAAGTTTCTCGGGCTGCAAAAATACCCTCCCAATTTCGCCATATTGTCCAAGTATTTCGCGAATTCGTATTACGTTCAAATGTTTTGGAATATTTGAGACGTAAATGATTCCCTTCTTTTTGGGCTTCTTGGCAGAAAGTTTTGTCGTTGCAGAAACTACATCCTCTTCACTTTCGATGTCCTTGTCTTCACTCATTTCTTCCGATAAAGAATCTTTTTCAGTCATTTTAACTGTTATTATTTATGTGCCGTGTAAAATTGAAAATTGGAGGCAAAAAATATTATTTGTTGGAGGTCTGCAATGTAAAGATATTTAACATTTTTTAGGTTATGGCTAATGAGAGTCTCAACACGTTACATATATATATTAATGTTCTGTACTATAAAGTAGATTATACATACTTCTATAAGAAAAATTTTTGCCATAATAATTTTGGCGCATATTCAAAATGTTCGAAATACAATTTTTTTATAACACAGTTATTTGTATTATTGAGTAATTATTAATCTTTACATACATAAGACTTGAGTTTTTATCTAAGTTTATACTAATGAGAGTTCAACTATTAAAAGCTTCATAAAGACTAGCTATACTCTCATATGTTCCTGTAGCAAATCCAACAAAAGCAAACAGTAAAATAATAATATTCTTTAAAATCATGAAGGCTGATGGTCCTTTGCTGGCACCAAACTCAATTATCAATTCTATAACTGGTGGAAAAACTAAAGCCAATGATGTTGAGCAAAATGCCCCAATCAGTGAAATGAAGAGACCCAACATTGGGACTAGTTCGGCGAGAGCGAATGTCAGTACAACCAAGCTTGCTCGAAAAGCGAGGTGCGATAATGTTGGATGCTTAAACGGTCCCATCTGCTCATTCAATCCGGACCACATTATTTCAGCGGCTATAAAGAGCTGGAGTGGATATGTCAGCAGAATTCCAATTGACACTACAATTTTCACGGACTGTGCTAACCTAAAAAGTCATCAATCGTATAATAATGTTGCTGAAATCACGCCTAATATATGTTTATAATTTACATGTCATCCTGAGGCAAGTTCAGTGTCAAGCTGCCTTTAACGTCGTCACCCCATTTCAGGTAGCCGAAAAATCCGAAGATCAAAAGAAGCGCCGTAACAATCAGCATTCCTACATTCAGTACCCCGAGGAAATTATTGAAGTTTTTCGGGTTCTTCATAACATTCTTCAGCGGAAGCACAAGAGCAATTCCCTCAAAAGCGAAGATGGCTGTTCCAAAGAAGAGCGGCCATTGCTTTAATGGGGCCACGAACTCTCGCTCAGCCAGGCTGGGCAGGTCTTGTAGCGCGTAGTAGAGAGTCACACCAATACCTGAGATCATGCAAACGTTTGCGAACATCGAGCATGGCGCCAAGTATTTTAGATTTGTAATCAAGGACGGCAAAAGAATAGGTATAAACAGCGCCAATATGTGATAGTGAACATCAATCTCCAGCCCGTAGTAGTCGAATATCTGCAATTAATAAGCTTTTATTATTAGAATTAAACATAATTTAAGCGAAATTCCAGGTTCTAATTGTTTTGCCTACCTGCTTTATGTTGGATCCTATAAAAACGAAATAAATACAGCAGAATCCTATTTGAGTTATGCACAAAAATGAGTTGACAAGGAATTTGACAAGCCTCGAAGCTGGCCGAAGCCGGGGCGGACCATTTTCAAAACACAATTCAACGGTTTCGGCAAAATCTGGATACCCTTCCAAGTTTAGTTGACGCTTCAGTTTTGACGAACACTTCAACTATTTAATTAAAAGAATTAATTTAATCAAAGTTCCAAATACTTGTCTTATTATACCCACCAAAATATGTTGACTGTGAACGCAAATTACGCCCAATATCAATGTAAGGATGGGAAAAAGGATGAGTCCGGCATTTCGACAGGCACCACCCATTGCAAACATTCCGGACCCGATATTTCCCTTCAGCAAGTGCATCAGCGTCTCTGAATACGATGTGGGATGATCGACTGTAAGTTCGTGTCCGCCACCACCGCCCGGAATGACATGAAGATCTTCATGATCCTTGTGATGATGCAATTGTTCTACATTTGTCGTTTTATCACTTGGCCCTCGCTTTTTGGTGTTGTCTATCAGATAAGATTAAATTCGTGAATAAATTTAAAAAAATGATATCAAAAAAGTCTTACCCGGTGGAATGGCAACTTCACTATGAGTACCTTTCAATTCCATGGCGTATTAATGGAAGGACGTCTCGGTTCGTTATCACAACTATATAAAAGAAATTAAAGTCCAACTTTGTTTATATTTTAAAATCGTTAAGAATTTTTTATCTCGAAGATTAATTTACAAATATGCAAAAAACTCTTTATATGTTATATGAACTGTTCTAAAAACTGTTTAAAAATACTAATTAGCAGCGAATATAAATGATCCTAGATCTTAAAGCTTAACTAATTAAATAAACATTATTTGAAGAACGTGAGTTCTTTAGATTTATCCAAATTGGATCCTCGTAAACACACGAACATTTTTATTAATTATTATAATAAATTGCAGCAACATTTTTAGTTGGTGCGTCATTCGTTGGAGGAAAACCCACTCGAGAGCTGTTGAACCAGCTTGGCTTTTGTAATCTCATCCACATTAATCTGTTAACCATTCATTTAATAAATTATTCTACGTTTAGGCCAACCTTAAAACGAGTAAACTTGTTCAATGTTCTCGATACTTGAGTTGAGTGAATAAAATACATTATTTAAAATGCATAATACTAATAAAACAAATATAAATGTCGGTATATTAAATATGTAAAAATATAGAATAATTAAGAGACAATTATATTTATTTATCTTTGATTACTTTAATATAAAGGTAATCTTTTACAACAAATTCACTGATTCTTAAGATAAGAAATATAAAAACGGCTTTTATTTAATTAAAATTTTATTATATAGTAATAACCTAATTTTTTAACCGCGATTTAAGCTTTATAATGATTTAAATGGAAGCGAAACAATAAATATTTAGTTGATTTTAGTTAATAATCATTGAAAATAAATAGTTTTGAAGATTTGTATTAAACATTTTGACTCGTTTTACCATAACTTTATGCTAACAAAATGTTTATGACCAATAACGGCCAAATACGAGCGAGGCATTTTCTTGCAACACATAGATAACAGCTGGATACTATTAATTAATCCTTCCTCTCACTTAAACTAAACATAGCTTTCGAGCATATATGTTGGTTTCACTATTTAGAGTTATTAAAAAATTCATAAATTTTTGAGACATCCAACGCCCACGCTACACGTGTGACGTGTTAAAGATAGACTGTAGGCTACAAATCAGCCTTCCATAAATTATTTGAAATTAAGAACTGCCTGAAAAGCGATTTAGCTTGTCAAGGTCATTACAACGCGGCTTCTCTGTGTCGTGAATATGATAAGTTAATTTGCACAATTTTATACATTTATTCACGTATGAATTGGAGTCGCAATTTAGTTCATTCAACAATTTAAATGCCCGTGGCTCAATGCTAATATGCATTCAAAAAACCGGAAAGAAATCGAGTAGCTAATGAATTAAGCACAAGTTTGTATATAAGAAATGTTTAAAAAATTAATTTTTAATGTAATTTTACATAAATTCCTCGGTTTTGGCCAAACGAAATAATCATTGAGCAATTGTTGATATGCCAATTTGTTGGAGGAAATAGAAATGCGCGGCACAAATTATTCAACAGACGAAAATGTCAAAGACAGTTAATTATGCGTGGTTTCGTCTTTAGAGATAGAGATTAGAGTGTATTTATCGACTACTCTAAATAGGAGGCACATGGTTATTTATATTCAAACAAACGACATAAAAATGTATTTACTTCACAGTTCACACATTGCATAATTGCCGAATTTTAAAAATAAAATTCATCATGCTGGTGAAAGTACCTTGCACATGACATGATTTTTGTCACTATACATAATTGGTTCTTTATCGAAACTGCACAAACATTAAACTCAATCTTGTAAGTACGAGAATTAAACTGGTCTTGACTCTTAAGTCTGAATACACTTAAAACGAATGAGTGGTATGTCGCCTTTGTCGCTGAACGCACGATTTCGAACACTATTTTTACACCAAACTCACTTTACCTTAATCACGAATTTCGGTTTTCTTATGAAAAGCACCTTTGGTTTAACTGATTGTACAGTGTTAATTGTTACAGCGCCGACTTTGCTAATTACATCGCAGAACGGATCCTATTTGAACGACGATCATCTGATCTCATCTCGTGAAGCTTCACCGAAGCACAAGAGCGCAAATGATCAATATTCAGTCGACACGACTTCACATTCTCAAAATGATTGCGCTTTTACAAAAGAGTAAAAAGTTTTCCGCGACATGACACTCAAAATAAATACGTACAACATGTGTGTATGTCTGCATGTTTATAAACTACACGCGATGCCTAAGAAATTTGTAAACACTTGCTGCTGTTGTGACACAAAAGCGTGTGTTTAGCATGTGTTTGTCAACGAGTGAGCAGGTGTGCGCGGAAAGCTTTCATATGCCATAGTTAGCCACCATAAAATTGCAGGCAATTATTTAGAGTTCACAGAATTGCATATGAAACGATAACTCATTTAAATATATCTTTACCAAATATAAATATATTACCATTAAATTAAGTCATTTAAGTAAGTCAGACTACAATTTAGTAAGTAAATTCAAGTAGTTTTTCAAGATCTAGGTATTTTAGTTATCTTATTTACGCTCTCGGATTGACATAAATTTGATAAATATTGATAATTGATAGATTAGCAATTAAGTGTGATCTAATAATTGTTATTGTTTTACGTGGCAATAAAACATCAGTGGTCAACAAACTTAATGTATGAAGAAGAAACAAAATTTATTTTGAGCTGAACCTCTTGCGAATAGACGGTAAATGCCATGAACTTAGACCGTATATCATAAATGCCGTTTGGAGTAATCAGTGTGTATCGACAGAACATTGTCAAGCCCCAGTTCCTCTTATGCAAAACCCCGTCATTAGCCGAACCTACATAAATAAATATGTTATTAACTGTCTGGTTTAGAAACAAATCGTCTTCAAGTCGACAGTTCATTTCTTGTAAACAGTCAGAACGGTTAAGATGTTTCATTTTGTAGTATTTATTGATAAATAAAAATCAAAATGTTGTTGATTTGTTTCATTCAAGTGTTAATTTTGTTGAACAGCCAGGTAGTGGTGGAGTGCCGTGGAGTGAATGGCGTCGTAGTGAACAATCAAGAAATAAGTGGAGACCGATTAATGTATGAACCCGTAAAGAATAATGTTACTTCCAGCTTTGTGCAACTGCAAAATATGCTAATGAACGCACAGTCGCAACATAACTTGATTACTCCAACGAAAAACCTTGTAACTAAAACCAATTATAAAGAAAAGTTAACAAAGTCAAAAGAAATCAAAAAAATCTCATTACCTTCAATACCGCTAAATATTTTACCGAAATATGCTTACTCCACACACTCTACAAAGGTGCAACATAAACCAAATCAATTGAATGCTGATAACATAGCCTTTATGATGCATAAACTTAACCATATGACCTCCACTACTGAACTTCCAACACTTAGTAATGAAAAGATCCGAGTGTTGACTACTCCAGCTTTGCCAATGAAAATTAGCAATCCTAAAAAACCATTGAAAACAACGAAAACGAGGAGCAACAAAGGAATCGCTAAAAAGGAAGAAAATGCAAAGAGCAAGAAGAAAAAGAAACCAAGTAGTGGAACTGGAATTAATACAAATCCAATAGTATTCCAAACTCAACCAGTGCAAGCGGGCCCAGTGGGCTGCTCCAACAATCGGGTCAGTGGTAATCGAGTAGAATACAGAGAGGTCGAAATGGATCCACCTGTCGTGGTCGAATTTGTCAGCTACTTTACTCCATTCTATGAATATTTGGAGCAGACGTTAACAGAAAAGGTTCGCCACGCTCATGCGTACAGTGATTCTGACTCCTATGGCAGCGACAGCTCCAGCTCCGGAAGTTATGATACCTATTATGAAAATAGTGTGAGCTGCAATGATGAAGAACAAGTCTATCAAGGACCAGTTTATCAAGCTCAAATTAATCTTGGAGGAACTAATGGCATTACCAATAATAATAATAAAAAGAAAAAGAAAGGCAAGAACAATTTTGCAAATATTTATCGAAATTATGGACGAAAACCCTTAAATACGAGATCTCAAAACTTTAGAAAAAACAAATCGAAAAAAAAATTAAACCGTCGATTTAAAAGAAATACTTTAAATGATACAGAAAGAATTTCTAAGAATTTTAAGGAAGTTCGTTTATCAAATAATCCCGTTCACTCGGCAAGTACAACGACGATGAGTACAACTCGCCAAGTGGTATTACCTCCCAGGAATTTGAGAAAAACGACTACAACAATGTCCCCGATTCAGCCTTTAACTGATGCATCCGTTCGCAGGACAACCAGACAAGCAATGGAAGCAAACAATGATAAAAGCAATTACCTCTCGACGAAGATTCATGTTACCAGCGAGTTTGGTGGACCAAATGTCCAAATTGAAAAGAACAACCAAACACCCAACGCAATGTTAAATGACCACCACACAAAACGGCCAAAGCAATCTCCCAGTGCAGAGTATAACTCTATAGAAGGTGAAGACTATGATAGTTATGAGTTGGATGGAATAAGCTATGAAAGCGAAGAAGATTCTCTGGAGGATTACCCAAAAGACGATGAATCGTATTCGGACTACGATTACCTAGCCAAGCGCTCAAAAAAAATAAAAAAATCTCACAGAAGGAAAGATGTGTTTCAAAGAAAACACGCTCATCACTCTGACGAAGACTATTCGGACGAGGAGACTGGAGGTGGAATAAGGGACTTTTTCGGCAATATATTTTACTCGATTGGAAGTTTCTTTGCAAACATACCATTCTTGGAAAGTTTTGGGTACCCAAGTGTACCGGGGCTTCCAGATACCGAGTTCATGGGTCGTAGTACAACACCAATAATAGACTACAGAAAGCCCAAAAAGCCACACAAAAGCAACGATTCAGAAAATGAAACTAATACTGATTATGATTGGCTGAACCTTAACCCAATGTTCTTTGGATCCAGTGAAGAGTCAACAACGCCAGTGGTTGCACCGACAACTACAGAAAGTGGTGGTTGGCTTGATGGATTATTTTATGATGATGACGAGAACGAGAAAATCGAATCGCCAACGAAGGAAACTCAGAAGCCAAGTATGTCGAAATTTATAGAATTTGTTAAATTATGCCATTTTTTTCAGGTAATGAATTTAATAAAAATATGTGAAACGAAACAATCTATTTATTCTTAGAATGGTTTTTCAATTGGCCGTTTGGAGGAAACCCTAAAACAACAGAGACCACGACAACAACTACAACAACAAAACCGTTTCTTACAATATCAAATCCATTACACAATCCAGAAAATTGGTTAGGGATCATAACTCAGCACTTAGCAACAACGACGACCACAAAAGATACACCGACGAAAGCTCCGGAGCTGAAAAGTCGTCGAAAGAAGTACACCAACTATCAGCTGTGGCGTTTAACGCCTCAAGGTGATGATCACATAAACTTCCTCAAAATGTATCGACTTACTCCCGAAGGTGCAAAACTGCAATGGTGGCGTGGGCCTGCCATAAGAGGACCAAACGACGTGCTAGTACCCCCAGAATTGGTTGGAGACTTTAGAAGCTCATTGGAGTTTGAAGATATTTCATTTGAAGTAATAATTTGGGATTTGGAAAAAGCCATTTTGTATGAAAATCCTATTATGACACGACGCGAATTAATGCAAATTGAAGTGAAACAAGGACATCCACTCACTTGGTATAGATACCATCGCTTTGATGATATAATGAAATACTTGGAGTGGCTGCAAAGAAAGTATCCAAAAAACATTGAACTAGTGCACATTGGCAGATCCTTCGAGGGGCGGCCTTTAGTTATGGGAAAGGTAATTCTTATCAATTTTTGTTCGAATTTATAATAATCTTCTTTTCGTTGAAGATTTCATTTGCCGATGACAACAACTTTGATTGGAAGGAGGAGATGAAAAAGCCCTACTACCTGCGTCAAAAGCCAGTGCCCAAGAAATCTTCCATCGTAATTGAGGCTGGCAGTCATGCTCGAGAGTGGATAGGGCCAGCAGTCGCTACATGGCTACTAAACGAGCTAATTCGTGGAATTAAAAAAAATGGTAATAAGAAGGTTGCACTAATTTCCGCAATTGAAGATGCTCAAACATTTCATTAATTTAGACAGTCAAGCGGAAACAATTCGTTCTGTGGATTGGTATATAATACCGGTTCTGAATCCTGATGGGTACGAGTACAGCCATGAAACAGATCGAATGTGGAGAAAAACTCGTTCAAATATAACAAATGCAGCTGGAGAATCAATGCTGGAAACGGCACTAAATTGGATGAAAAAACCAAACAATGAAGAATGTTATGGTGTGGACTTGAACCGAAACTGGGACTACAATTGGAGGGGGCCTGGTAGTTCAAATCAAAAGTGTAATGAATTTTATTCGGGTCCGACTGCATTATCAGAGCCAGAGACAAAAGCCATGTCAAAGTTTCTACGAGAACATCGAAAGCAAATTAAGGTGGGTGGTTAAAATATAAGCAAAATGAATTTGATTCCTTAATTTGCGTTCGTAGATTTTTGTTTCCTTGCACTCGTATGGGCAAATCATCAAGTACCCCACCAAAAACAATTCCTCATACAGCACCCAGAAGACTGATGATTTGTATGACATGGCAATGGTGGCTTTAGAAGCTCTGCGCGGCGTGGCCACATCATCTCGATACATGATTGACACTGACAATGATATGCTTTCATCGCGATCAGGTAAGAAGTACAATTTTTTTAAAATAAATTAATTAAATTTAAATAATCTAACAAAATCGATAGGATCTTTAGATTCGTACGCTTTGTACGAAATGGGAGTTAAGTACAGCTATACATTGGAGTTAAGAGATACTGGAACACATGGATTTCTACTTCCACCTTCGTATATCGAATCTACTGCCAGAGATGCATTCACCATTCTGAAAGCTATGGTCGACTATGCTTAAATTCTATATAAAAATTCTATTCTAGATTATCCCTATAATAATATAATACGAATTTATATTTATTAAAAATTTTAGAAAATACTTGTTTCACTTTGTTTTTGCAGTTACGATAAGAAAAATGGAAATAAATGTACAGCAAAAAGGAAGATTTAAAACATGACTTATTATTTTGGGCCAATTGATTGATTATTGACGACAATAAAGACTAACTACTATTGATATTGTTCAGTCTTTGTTATTAAAAATAATTTTAATTTGTCGAAACCTAATGAAAATCAGCTATTAAAAATTTAAGTGTTAATTAATGATCATTTTAAATGGCTTTTTAATATATCTGATGTGATACTTTGGATACCGTGGCATGAGTTTTATACTTTAGTAAAACCTAGTAGAGACCAAAAACACCCCAAAAATTACGTAAATCCAAATGGATGCTTACAAAAACGACATTTTTTTAGCCAAAACTATTTTGTTTGAGTTTCTAAAGTCTTCTGGAAATTGGTACAGAACCAAAGTAGCCTTTCAATTTTTTTTAGAATTGACAGCCGAAGAAAAACAAAAGCAAAGATTCACAGCTACTGTAACCATAAAGCTACTACAATTAACCAATGTGTCAGGTTGTCAGACCATCACATTTTCCAAAAACTCAATTTATGAAGTTTCTTTAAAAAAAAAAATAGAAAATCTTGCGGATCTTTTGATGAGCGAGCCCAATGAGTTTAAAGAATTACTTAGTGGCACTTATGAGGAAATATTCAACACGTGGCTAACCCAACATACAAGCCGGAACCAATTTCAGTTCGACCTAAATTTGCAAATCATTGAAATACCCAATGACGTGTATGCATTTGATTTAACTCAACATCCTGTAAGAAGAGGACTCTCCGTCCTCCGCTGTGTTTTGTATTCAATTCACAAATTAACACAAAAAAGGTAAATGTGCCTTTTATAAAATATGAAATTGAATTATTTCATGATAACAACTGCCAATATAGTTATCGACGTGAGGATTCTTCTGTGATTGGTTTCGCCAAAGGTATTTATTATTATCAATTAAAAAACTGGCACGTGTCTTTTTGTAAAAAACTGTGAAATTATCAGATAAGATCACATTTAGAGTGCCTTGTCTAATTGTTTGCAAATGATAAATTAAATATAAATAATTAGTGAACGAAAGCCTCGACGTTGTCATCGATAACATCATCTTGGAAGTTCTACAGATTAAAGCTCTACAACCAATACGACCAGAGGGATGTTTGTTTAGCACTATCGCTGTTTCGATCCAAGGTATGTTTAAACTTTCCTTTTTTGCTGTTTAATAATTAATTTGTATTAACATTTTTCCACAGGAACTCTGACTCGTGAACAGTTTCAAGTTGGAAACGAATACGAGTTTGTAGGATACTTCGATAGCCTTCAGCAAAAGTTTAATTGCTGGAATTTTTTTAAAATATGTTCAATTTAATGAAGTCGCCAGTTTTAAAGCAAGAAACGTTATTGAAAACGCCAAATTTGGACAGCATATTAGATTTCGATTGTGCTTTTAGTGGCAAGCCTAACAAAATTCGACGTTTAATGAAGGACCATACTGAAGATAACAACAATCTTCTATGGACCACCCATAACGATTTGCTCTACACTGATCCACTAGTAACTATTCATGATAGTAATATTTCATTCAAAGAATCTGAGGATGAGTTAAAAGACATTGGAGAACAGTTTATGGTGCAACTGAAAAAGTCTTCGCTTGATCCTTTGCTTGCCATTGAGGATACACCATGTTTTACCATTAATATGCTTAGAGAGCAAGAAAAAGAGTATGCCAACATGACAACTGATGTTGAACCACTCTATGCAGTCATGAATTCGAAAGAGAATACTGAAACCGCAATCTTTTATAAAATGTGTAGCAATTTCTGCAAGGAAGTTTGTCCTCCAAATATAAATATAAATTTGAAGAAAATGCTGCTACTAAGTCTGGCTTCAATTGGTGTAATTTTTTACGAACATTTTTTAAAAATATTTAATTAAATGAATTTTTTTAGCTTGAAAATCAAGGTAAAATTCCTGACACTCCAATACCTGTAATTGCGATTGGAAAGGACTCGTTTTGTGCTGAATTCATTATGAAAAATATGTCACATTTTTCGCAAAGGTAAATATCCTTTTTTTGTTTAACCCTCCACCTGACTTAATGGAAAATGTTTGCTTACCTAGATTGGTGACTACATTGGATGACAATCCACCAATAAACTCGCAAAATATTGTTGTCGCAAATTCATTTATTCTCGCGAATCAAGGAGTCCTCTATTTGGGCGATTGGAACAGCCTTCCTTCTAGTCAATCCAGGCGGTGCACAAGTGTTTTGGAGAGCAAATATGTTCCAGTGAAAAATAAGCAAGTGACAATGCAGCTGAATTGTGCCATTTGGTCCCACTGGTGCTATTTAGCAAATAGCGGAAAAAATATTCAACAAACGGATGACTTTACAAGGTAAATCATCATACGAGTAAAATGTACGACTAATCTTCCAACGAACTTTTCAATTCCTAGAGTTTTTGGAATTCCAATAATTATGGATGAAATATCTGAGAGTGATATGATTGAGTTCGCCTTCTCCAAACATGAGACGGACGACAAAAACTTTGAAGAATTTTCAACGTTGGAAACAGCTGTAAGAAAATAAAGAAAGCAAAGTCATTGACGATGGAAATTAATTGAATTTGTTTGTTGTTGTTGCAGGAATCTGATTTTTCGTTTGGATTTCTGGAACATCATTTGCTCAGTGTTAAATCAATTCAGCCGGTGTTCCAAGCGGAGGCACAGGACTTGCTCAACAAATATATTTTGGCTAAAAAGAATGCATACTTAGGAAGTATGAAGGTCAGCAGCATGATTATGTTCCATCAAATGGCACGTGCCCATGCGCGTTTCTTTAAGCGTGATTTTGTGGAGACACGAGATGTTTTGGAGGCGATTTGCATCGCGGAAAACTCTCATCTCAATTACAACAACTTTAGTAAATATTCAGCACCGAAAATAAGCTGCAAATCTTCAGCCAATTTTGATATTGACGATTACATGCGCCAATTCACTGAATGGTTAGCACAGTTTTTGACCATTTACCACAAATAAACTTTTTTGTTAATCACTTACATTGAATAACATATATTCACACAATTGAAAACTAACACTTTCACCAGAATTTTTTTTATTTATGTATATCAATAAATTTACTTAAATTAACTTATGAATTTGTAAATTACTTTAATATATGTATTTATTTATTTCAATACATAATATATTTGTTGTTTATTATTATTATATTAGATCGCGCAACATTTCCAGTATTACTATATTTTTTATTAAAATTTAATAAAGAAAAACATACATCCAACCACTCACGAGGTCAAACACTCAAGAATTTCATAAAAATGGTATAATCATCGAAATTACACAAACAAAAAGATATTTTATAATTTAGAGTTAAGACAAATAGCGGACATAGAGCTAAAAATGTGTAAACCTTCGCCAAATACATTTCCATACACAAAAGGAAAAACATTTACAATTTATTTTTTTTTCTTATGGGTAGATATTTTGCAGTCAATAATCACAAAAAAATTGTTTATAATATTGTAAATTATATCAGATTTTGTATTTTTATGAATTGTTTAAAGGTTATTAAACAATATTTATGTACCTATACAATTAACAGGTACAGCTAATTATGATACTTATACATCACAACATAACGATTGCATACATTTGACATTAAATCAACAATTTAGTTTAATATTACTTTCGAAAATTATAAATAACATTTAAATTGATGTGACTGAACATAAAATCTTTATAATTACCAGTTAGTATTGTTTTGAGTGGAAATCGACAATGAACACAAAAACTTTAACAACAAAAATTGTGTTGGAACAATTATTCAATTTTTTTTTTACATCAGTTTAGTTGACCTACAGTATACAGACATACATACATATACACTCGTTGCATTTTCCTAATTGTTAAAAGAGTTGTCATAATTAATTTAAAACCAAATTTTCGTCAAAACATCGTTTGCTTGGAATGTTTTCAGAGATAAATATATGTCAACCAATAATAGAACGAGACGGTTACTTTTCAATTTAGTTTGCAAAAAACAATGGGTTGACAGGACTTGAAAAAAGATTCTTGATTTTAACATTTAAATGACTTTTGTTTGCAAAAAAAAATTAATCGATTGATGGTACCCGCAGAAAATGTAAATGCAGTCAGAAAGGATCTGTCAACATCTAAAGAAACCACAAGTCTCAGGTAATGGATGGACGCCAAACACTCGTTGGAAAATACATCCAATAGAAGATGAATTTTAAACAATGAGAGTTACAATTTTTTTGAAGAAATATTTGAAAAATTGTTAAAATTTACCACAAGAAACCTTTTGTTATAATTTTTGATTGAAAAGGGGCAAATTTTATATAATAAATTATTTGAGGGTACTTGATAAATTGGAAACGAAAAATTCGTTAAATATTTAACACTTTTTGCAACAACAAAAAACGTGCCAATTTTTAATCAAATGCAGAATCTATGAAAGTGCAGTCAATTTGAAAAACTGATAGAAACTTGTTAAAATTTTAATGAATTTAAAATCAGATAAGAGTTTTTATAAGATTTGTTTTGATTAAACGAAATTGTAAAATTTAAAAGTATATATGTATGCATGTTCCAAATTATATATGAGATCAATTATTGGGCTCTTGAAGTCGATAAATTTATTGCATTAAAATGGACAACAAAAAAGAAGAGGAAAACAATCGACAATCTTGTAGGGTTTATAAATAATGGACAACAATTAAATTTACATTTATCTCTTCAGTCATCGGAGAAAAAACTATTTTTACAAATAATATACAAAAATCATAATTTGTTGTTTCGAATTAAGATTTTCGAGGGCTTCCATAAAATATTGTTAAGCCAAATTTATATTGTTGTATCGCAATCCATGAAGCAAGTTGACCACTTTTATGAAAACTGTAAAAAAACGTTACAAATTTAGCAATCGAGACTTCAATTAATTGCAACGTCAAAGTTTAGGTATAATATGTTATTACAATGGAACAGTTTAGTTATATTATATATTTATAGAAAAACCTCTCCGAACACCTTGCATGATCGCTGAACCAACAAAAAACTTAATAATTTAGTTTCACATATTGCCCGGCGTCTTCATTCAACCAGATTGTCCGTTTAATTGTCAACCACAAAATCCTGGTTTCACTCACACACGTTGGTGTCGTTCACTGATTTTGGTTCAACAAAACCAATAGTAACCAACTAAGTTTACACATTTTTGTCTTAATTTTGTAACTTTCAACCATTCATGTATTAATTGATTTTATGTTATTAAAATATTTTTGTTATTTTTGTCTATAAAAAAGACTACTTCTTCTTTACTTTTGTGTTATTAATTTTAATTGTTAAAGGTAAAGTTTCAGTACTTTTTCTTTCTTTTTGTTTTGTTTTTTGTTTTTTCTTTTCATGTGCATATTATGATCACAACTCACTTTCACGTAAAATGGTTATTATATGTGTGTTTCTTACTTTGTCTTAGATGTTTCAGGTTAATTCTAAATGGATTTTCCTTTGCTAAATTCAGAGGGCAGCTACAAGTCGTCCGACATGAACGAGTTCTGTGATTTTGTATCTTCTAAACGTCGAATTTGTTGCCGTATATAAATAAGTCTGCAAAGAGCACAAAAATAAACATAATTAACAAAGAGCCTTTATATGTTAGAATGAATGTAAAACTTACTTTTGCTCTTGCAGTGTAGCTGTGATTTCATTAATTCGTACATAACTCCGACCGATTTTCAAATCAGCAGAAACTTTAGTGCATTGCAAGTCTCCTAGTATGTGTGCCTCTTCAGAGCATTTTTGAGCCTTTTATAAAACATTTTTATTAAATACGAATACAAAAATAGATTAAATAGTCCGGGAATCTTACCTGCTTTTCCAATATATCGGCGGGCCAATTCGTTACGTGCGTTATGAGATCGGCGCGAAAATAATTGGCTAGACTGGGTGTAAGGCTGGGGCCAAGTGTTCGTGCTGCCTGAGACGACGTCACCACACCTTGTAAACTGCTTAATGACGCTGAAGTTGTTCCATCCACTTTTTTTTTGAAACAAACACAAAACCTATTTAAAATCAGTTTCGAGAATTTAAGAAAATAATCTTACATTTTCTGTGGTCGCCGGAAGATCCACTCATGTCTATATCCTGTGTGGGAGTAGGAGGTCCACCTCCAATATCCATCATTCCATCAGATTTGACGTGATTTATCGTCGACTGAGACGACATGCTGTAGGGACTAGCGACATTGTTGGATGCTATGTGGTTCATCATAGACATAGTGGACATATGCGGTAAATTAAACAGCGATGAATTTAGCGACGAACAGTTGGACAACATTGTGGACCCGCCACCGCCAGCATCATTATTGCCAACTCCACTGCTGTTTGAGGATTGTGACATACCGCATTGTTGGGAGGTTGTGGCCGGCTGCCGAAGAGACGAAGCGCCGCTCACCAGTGTTGGTAGCGATGTTACAACCGGCGGCTGAATAGCTGATTTTAAATGCGACGAGCCTGAACTTAGGAGGGTGGGCGAATGTTGGTGATCTTAAAAACAAAACAAAAACCCTTAGTAAAATGTTATCTATCAAAAGAGCAAACCACTATTTACCTGCCACATTCGAATTCATATCATGATTTGGTCCACTGACGTTAGTCACAGAATTTTGAGCCCCTATGTTATTTGCCGATGACTGCATGTGATGCATCTGATGGTGATGATGATGATTAAGAAGATGGTGCGCATGAATATGAGCCTGTTGCTGCTGCAAATGATGTGGTGACATGTTTGCTGTGCTTTTTGGATCGCTAGTATGCAATTTTGAATTAATAGCGGTTGAGTTGGCTGATGTCGCGGATGTCCCGCCCAGCATCATATTGCTATTCGCGTTCGAATTAATGCTACTGTTGTTAGATCCTAGCGTTGACGGTGTTGAGAAATGCAAAGTGTGGGTACTTGTAGATGCAACACCACCAATACTGGACGCAGGTGAATGCATTATTAGACGCGGCAAAACGTTAGCTAACAGGACTGGCCCGTTGCTGACATTGTCACAATTTAAACTATTTGTTGGTTGTCCACTATTGGCTAGAATTGATCCGGTTGTTGGTGTACTTGAATGAGAATAACTGGCTTCACTAGTAGGTGTTGAATCGCCGGGACTTATATCCATATCTTGACTGTCGCCACCTGCAGACAAACGATACAGTTATCGAGTTTTTTTTACTGGCTCCTGCAAATCACCAATTTATCACTTACCATCATGACGTCTTCGAGAATCGCTCTCATGAGGCCATCTTGAACTACTACTGCTGCAACCACCCCGCGTTGTTGCCCGCGAACTGGAATGTTTGCCATATGTTGCTGCAAATGGTGAAATAAACCAATTAATGGGCGAATGAAAAGAGCATTTAAGCAGGTGCTTACACAGTCTTGAAGATGAAAACCGATCGTCTCTATCACGATCACGATCCTTATCCCCTCTATATTCTCGATGCTGATCCTTAGCTACAACTCTGCAAACGAATTCAAGATGTCTATCAATAAATATTTATGACAAGCAAATTGATCGCTCACCTTTCTTTGTCGATCCATTCTTTTGGCTTTTCCCACTGAGATACTTCGGTTTTGCAGTTATAATAATACTTTTTGCCCGAAGAACTAACATGTTCACTCCAGTCACCGATTCGAGTTATTTTATCTCGCTCCCGATCCCGTTCACGATCGCGTTCTCTATCCCTATCCCGTTCCCGTTCTCGTTCACGCTCCCTATCACGTTCTCTGTCACGTTCTCGCTCTCTTTCCCTATCCCGATCATCTGAGCCGGACCTCTTGTCGGAGGACGACGAAGATGAGGATTGACTACAAAACTTTGACGCTCTCCTTGAAGATTCAGACGATAGAATCCGGTCGTGATTTGTACGATGCTCCTGGTCTCTATCGCGCCGCTTCTCACGTTCCTTAGGCGAACGCAAGCATTCGGCATATTTATCCTTTTTACTAGAACTGTAATCAGCACGTTCTCGATCGCGGTCCTTCATCTTTTGTAAATAGCCAGCACTTTGGTAGCTGCGATCCGTGATACGGTCGCCGCCACGTTCCCGTTCACGCTCTCTCTGTGAAGATTGCGGGATATCTCTAGGTGAATCCATTTGATCGGGCGTGTCACTTCGATATGTGGAGTTACCATTTAAACTATTGATTCCACTGACAGTAACACTTGGTGGCGCACCAGAAACTGGTGAAGTGTCGCCGGCAGCGCCGCGATAGCTACTGTTCGATGTACGACTGGTTTCTCGGTCATAGTCACGCTTAGATGCGGCGTATTTGGAACTCTAAAACAATAGAAAGAATTTTTTTGTTAAAATTAGTTTTATAATTTTACTATTAACAAGTTGAAAATAATTTATCAAGTTGTGCGGTTTCTTTCAAAATGTCAAATCGATAATCAACTAAATAAAACATAACCTACAATTCTTCTTTTATTATCATTAAATTTTATGCTCATATTTCCCCAAAAACCGCACATCTTTAATGTTGCCAACATTTAAGGACAGATGAAAGGTATTAATTATTATTAATAATATGAGAAAAATACCTAATATTCATATAATGGGCTAAACTATTTGACACCTATGTAGCTGTCAACCGATTGAAGAAGCGTTGTTGGCACAATTTGAAGCTTCTTTTTGATATATTTTTTAAATAAGTTGATCGATTTTGTAATTTAAACACCAGTTTGATAAGTTTAGTTGAATTTATCTGCCAGCAACATTAAAACAAGAAGCAAAACATACACCAAATTTGGATGTATGGCTATTGGAGTCATGTAATGTTTACTATGGACCAACAAATCTAAATCTGTCGAACGTCGATCGTTTTTTGCGACTTGTTGGGCTTTAAAAATGAATCAAACAACAAAAGGAAAGTATTTCTAGTATAATTCCTTGTTCGTTTGGTATTTGGTGTAAAGAGATTACTATTCGCAGACAAAACGTCAAAACATGTACATATTTTCGTTGTCAGAATTCTGGAGAGCAAAATCTACCCAAAATTAGCAAAAATTTAGATAAACGTTTTATTTACCTGATAAGAATGGGTCTGGTGTTTCTCAAAGTACCTAAAATCGGAAAGATAGAATATGATTAGTATAAAAATGGAAAACAAGAAATTTGATAAGTTATTTTTTGCAGAAAAATTCAGCGTTGAACATACAGGGACTAATGCAAAAAATATTTCTGCGAATTTTAAACAAATCACTTCAAATATTGTGTAATTAAAAATGTGAACGCAATTTAAAATTGAAACTGTGTCGCGATTTGAAAACCAAAATGGGGGGACTTGACAGAAGAAGAAAAAATGGAAAGAAGAGAAAAAAAATATGTGTAAATTATATGGAAAAAAAAACCTAAAAAATATTTACCCATCATTCAAACGCTGCGGTTTTCTTGCATGCATTACCATTAATGCAAAACGCTTGTTAAAACGATTTTCCTTGTTTAGCGAATCGTTGTTTGAAGTTGAGGGCGGCGCACCAGCTTTCTTGCCCCTTTCACAGGAAGGTAAGCGTTTTTTCTTGCGTTTCTTGTCGGGTAGTGTTCGGTGGGTGCCCCTTTCGATTTCCCACACGTTATTCCACTACCTTACGCAGTTTACTGACTATTTGACACGTTTTTCCAGATTAATGACCTTATTTCGAGTTGGCGGCTACTAGCGCACAGCGTTTATTCATTTTAGCAATTACTAATCAATTAGAACAATTTTTTCTCAACTTTGTACTCAGCACTTACCAGACGCGGCCATGTCATATTTTTCTTCGCATTCTTCTTTGTATTTATGTTGCCATTTAGTTGGAAAAAATTACGGTAGGGGCGCTCAAGTTGCCAGCATTTATGCCATCTAGAGCATTATTTGGAAACTACACAAAAATGTATTTGAATTATTCTTTCTAAACGAAATTTCTATTTTATTATATCATCATAATAATTTTTATTTATTATTTTTTATTTTTCACATCATAAGTATACTATATTCACGTTATAGATGCTGTTTTTAAATACTATAAAAGTCATCCGTCATATTTATGACTGAGAGAAGGAAAATATGTTGAGAGTCGAAAGTCTTACGTCTTTTGACAGGTGTCAGCTTTCAGATTATTATTGGACTGTTGTCATGCTTTCCACGAATCAAATAAATATAAAGTTGAAATATATTCAAAGTCGTTTTTTTAATTTTATTTTTGAATATATAAATATTTTCAAAAAGTCACTTGGGAGCCAGGTGTGTGGCAAATTTTGTGGAAGACCTAGAAACAGAATAAATAGAAAATAACATTTCGCTAGAAAAGAGACTATGTCAATGCAAACTGCAATTTACAAAACTCTATCATTTATTTGTTAAAACAAGAGTCTAATCACAATTTTCCCCACCCAAATAAAAAACATTTATGATGATGATTTTCCAATCATGATTTTTTGGCGCATCATAATCATCATTCATCGATTTTTGGCTTGAAAGATTAAGGACTTTTTAATAATCAACAGTTGGAAAGACTAATTTTACAACGGAGACGATTCATATTTGGAATTACTACGGATTTAATTAGTATGGATATCAATGACGTTGTGGCCATCGCTGACTAAAACCAGGCTGAAACACAAGAATAAAAGTACTCGAGTAAACTCATTAATTCGTTAAATGCAAAAAAAAAATTGGTTTGAATAAAAGAAAAACAAAATATGTGAGCCGCGAGGTGCAATCGTTCAAACCTTTTATGCTGGAGGATGGCCAAAATCAAAATTTAATTTTATGAAATAACGTTTTGTGTTTAAGGTTTTTTATTAAAGATAATGCTAATCCAAATAATCTTATATTAATTGAGGCCGTTCATTTATATTTTATTGACTTATTATTATTGGAATTAAAACCAACATTAAAGCAGGGATAGATTATGTTCGTACGACTTCTATATGTGTAAAAACAAAAGTCAAAAAGAAATATTTTTTACGGGTAGCAGAGAAAAACTCGTGTCAATAAAATGAAGGTCAATTTCAAGACATCTGTATCGATATATTTTTGTTTATTATAAACTTATGATTTATGACATCTACAAACTAACTAGGTTTTTAATTAATTTTCTAAAAATGAGCTAACATCCCCTATATGTTGAATATCCAAAAGGATTCAAAAGCAAAGGTATATGGTAGCTGTCGTTAGCATCAAATACATCGAACACAACTTCTATAAAAGGGTAAATGCTACGAGTTCGAGTTGATTCAAAATATTTGTCAACATCATAGTGAATCTTGAATCGGCCTTCGTAAAATTCGGAGCGATTGAGAAACTGGTCAAACCTTCCTTCCAGGTTTGTAAATCCTTCACTAATGCTCATCCACTTGTTGTCAATCAGACAAAACAATTTGACATGAACTGCTGCCGCTGGCAAGCCCCGAGTTGTGTCCAAAATATGTGTAGAAATAGGTGACTTTTCGTTTGTCCGATCCGGAACTGCCTCCTGCTAGGAATAACATAAGTTTTTAATCAGCTTCGTTAGTTAATGCAGATATAATACCATTTCATCACTGTAATCAACTACTTCCTCTTCGGCTACCAGCTCTTCATCTTCAATCCACTGTTCCACTTCATCGTAACAGCTATCGTCTTTACTTTTGAAGGTAAGAAATTCCGTTGTTGGATCTGTCTGATCTTCAATTGCTGCATAAATGTCCATTTCGTTAGAATCCTCATTTTCGTCCTCTAAGGTGGAATCTTCTATCTTAACTTCATTACTGTTCGTTTCGTTCGGACCATCCTTTTTCGTCTTTGGTTTCATAGGAAATGTTGCCATCGGTTTATCATCAACGGATCTTATCGACCTGCCGCTTACTGGTGCTGGCTGTACCCTCATTTCGTCAGTACCACAAACAGCATATTCTTCCTCGCTGGTGGTGGTAGGATTTTTAAAGCGAAGTTCATTTTTCAAATGCTTTATAGCACAGACGTGCTTCATAAGCGACAAACGATGAGCATGCAAGGACTTTTCACAATACCGGCAGTAAGCTCTACCAGGATCATTGGCATCTACTGTAAGCCAGCCTTGGAACTCGCTCACCTCCTCCCAAGCTTTACGATAACCTTGCTTGTAATTCACTTTTCGCTTTGTAGTTTTACCTCTGGAATCCCGCTTCATCGAAAAACTCATTATGTACAAATATTATTCAATAATAAAATACCCGCCTCTAGACAAAATATAAATTTTTCACTAAATTACACTGGATTTTCAATTTGAATTTTAGTTAAAAACTAGTCGTAGTGAAATCAGAAATGCGAATAAATATAATTTTCACTAACCAAGAAATACACACGAATATGTATTATTAAATGATATATATATATATATATATAAGTCACTTTTCACACATATATATTTAAGTTATAAAATGGATTTTGTACTAGATTTTCGCCTAATCGGTCGTTGCAAAGAAGCGCCGAGTGGCTTATTTTGATAACAAACTTTTTAATTATACTAATAAGGTGACTTTTATGCATAAATAAGAATTCAATTTCTATTCAAACACGAGAAGAAGTATTCAGAAACAGTGTAATAAATATAAATAACACGATTATTCACTTAATTAAATTAGTTATTTAACTTGTTAATATTCCTTATTGATGTCATCTAGTGACATTTTAAGAAATGTTTACTTTCAGAAAATTCAATACTTTAATTAACAAATACCTTTCTGTTGTTATTTAAATTTGTTCAAAGCAGATTTTTTTTTGTTATTACTTATATTCTTAAGACATTTTAGGTGCATAATTTATTCTAGATATTCCTCTTCCACTTGATATATTTATATATTATATTTTTAAATAGTTTTCTTTCAAATAGTATTTGAAATTAATTGAATGAATCCTATTTCAAAAATAATTAAAAAAATAGTTATGAAAAAATTAGTAAAAATTATCAATCACTTTCTTACTTTATTTTACGTTTTTATTTCGTATGTGAATGAAACGTAATTTATATTGAAATACAAAAATGTTTATAATTGATATAATATAACATATTACAAGAAACTTTCGTTATTTTGTCTTAAGCCATATAATACATGTAGTCATCCCACGAGTCAGCCAGCTCTCGTTTGAAAATTCCTGGCGATGGGATTCGTTGATGTTGAGATGAAAGTCCAAACGAAGCAGCAGTTGTGGATTCCATTAACATCAACGTAATACATATAATAACAACTAGATACTTTAAATACTCCATAATTTATGTCTGTGGTTGTAAATGTTATAAAATTGTGATTTTTAAATTAAAATAATTAACTCTTAATATTCAATTGATATTTTGTTGAAAGCTTAATTCGAAATACCCAAAATTCGGTAGTTTTAATTCTTTTTATATAAGATGTTAACAGAATTGTGGTAAGATTAATATGTTGTTAATTAATACACAATTTGCGGTTAAAATGACGTTCATCCTTAATTATTGCAGGGGGTTATCACAAACTTTAACCAAAACGGAAACGGACATTATAAGTAAATAAGTGTTCGGCAGCGACCGCGCTTATCCAGAACGCGTCCGTCGAGTTCACATTCGGAGGGCTTATCGCTGCCAACCAAAATTCGCGCCGTGCAGACAGTCTCGTTGCAGCTAACCTTTCTTGATGAATCTTCTGTATTTAAGTTTTCTCTTTGTATAAATATAACCCGTCTGGCTTCAGAAGCCAGGACGATTGTCAGTAACACAATAATTATTGTTCGACTCGTAGAACTCCGCATTTTTACTTGGTCGGTATTTAAGTTATATAACAATAGGCGTGTAACCTGTGAAGACAATCGCCATCGACTAAAGCATACATGGAATTCTTACAATCCTCTAATATCCAATATTTTCTTTTATCAATTGTTATCATCTATTACTCATTTTTGTGATAACGTCTAAGATTGTAATGCATCGACTGGTAATCATTTCTATTTTACAATTTTTTAATTAGAGTACCATATACCAGGAATCTCATATTTACAATTTATGAGCAGTTACATACTCATTTGTGTGTATATACGAATGAATGAACATCATTTGATAATATTCGTTCATTCGGATATTGCGGTTTATTGAAACGTTTTGCTTACAATAAGCCAAGAACATTGATAATTTGACATTCTTAATAAAATCAAATATTTGTAATAACTTTATTTGTGTGTATTTGTCTGTATAGCAAAGTGTAATCGCACCATTCACAGTCTCAATCATAAAAAAGCGATAACACACCCCAAGTATGTCAGTATGAAGTTCAAATCTGAATGGAAAGCATAACAATAATATAATTGTAAACGTCTCACAGACAAATATTTTTACGGATTAAAAGTTGCACGCAGAACCGAATATGATTTGTTTAAAATACCTGTCAGTTTTTATTTTATTAATCTTTTATACGAGTGGTTTAATGGGTTTAGCAGGAGCAAAGGAGATTTTCAAAAAAAGCAACGACTCAGTAATGCAGAGCAATGTTATATCAGCGCCGATACGTTGCCCAGAAAGACAAATTTACAGAAGCGGAAAATGCAGGCCATTCTTTTGAAATCGTAAGATTTAAAATACTTTTCTTAGCTTCAAACGATGCTATAACAACGTGACATTTTGTTTATATATAGCGATGATTCATCATTTCCATCACCCATCTTAATGCGATGAATCAAGTGATACAGTTACAAGTTTAAGATGGTGCGGTAGGATGACGTACAAATGTGTTCCTCGATCAAATTAGGCATAAAATGTGCATTAATAAATAAGTAACATCCATTTATTTTCGAAAACTTATTTATATGAAGAAAATAATTGTTAGTAAATAAACATACTTACATGTAAATTGTTGTTTAATTGTAGTTCACCCTGTTGTACTACATGTCACAACAAAAAAATGTGAACAAACAAAATTGTTTTAATTTTTTTTATATTTTACAATCAATTTACTTAGCCTTCGTCAACAGATTAAAACAAATCAACAAAAAATGCAAAAAAATTATTCAAACTTAGTTTAGGTTTCTTTGAACATTCGCATTGTACAAAATATAAACTAAACAAAAATCTTTCTTACAATTAGTATGATAATTCGTTTCAAGTACCTCCAATATTTATTTAATAATTATGTCGATTTCTGTATTTTATTTGTTTTTAAGCACAATTTCTTAAGTACTTTCTGTAGACATGTACATGCAATTTATACTATCACCAATAAAAATGTCTTGATCACTTGTAAATGTATCGAATGTACAGTAGAAAAGGTAGAAAACGGTAAATACAACAAAATGCAACACAAAAATTAACACAAAAATTTGAAAAAACGATTGACTATCGTGTAATCAAAAAAAAAAAATCCATTAGTGATCATGTCCGAAGAAATGACCTATTCATATGCATATATTAAATTTGTTTCAAATATATTCAAAAAGTGGAGTTGTATCCTTGATGGAGAAGTGCGTTTCAATATCACGTTTTATCGCGATCAATGTCATTGACGACCCCTTCGAGAGGGGAGTCGGTCTCGTCATTCATGTCGTCATTAGTACCTAGCATGTCGTCACGATTCAACATCTCTTTGGCCTTGTGTTCCCATAGCCGCTTGTTGGCGCGCAGCTTGAACGTATTGTCTTGGACCCAGCCATCCGGTTTCCCATAGTCGGGTGGATTGCTGTACGGGTCATAGCCTAAAACGGACAACATTGGCGCTATGTCGGCCATATCACGGACCACATCTTCGGGCATATGACCCACCCACTTGGTGAGCGCCTCCAAATTGACTGGCTTAATTACTTGGTCTGAAGAACGTTCCACTCTGTAATTGAGAAAATTAAATGATTAAAGGTTTGTGGTTAGTGCTCACACATTGAAACCATCTTTAATTGCTTATAAATTTACGAGCATTTACTGGATTTAAAAGCTTCTAATTTAAAATGTTTTTCTTGCAAATCAGACAAAAAGCTCGCTGAACTTATTTATTTCACGAGCCATTAACTCGAGTCGTAGACAAATTGCGGGTAATGACAAAAAGATATTGTTAGCACTTTGATTTAATTGAGTTAGTTTTCATTCAAATCGGCATAAATGAAGTTCAAAATGTATAGTCATTAGTAACCTTTTTAGTATGGATATCAACCCGATAAAAAACAGTCCATCCAACTAACAGGTCAATTAAAATAATATTATAAATAATGCTGGAAAACTTTATAATTCCGGTCACGTACTTTGCCAACATGGTAAGTAAAAAAAATTGGAACAGAAGCCGTACTTCGACTGCTTCTTATAAATTTAAATAGCCGCGAGGTGGCAGTGAAAAAAGTCTTACTTTGATAATGGAACGCCATTTGGTTTGTTGATAAATTCCTCGTGGTGCAGAACCGACTCATTCCACGGCACGTCGACGAATTTCAAAATTTTTTTCATCCATTGTTCTGGATGCAGAACTAGCTGCTCATAGTACACCATCATGCAACGGTCCCGACCAATTTCTTTGCATTGGTTGTGCATTGTTTCAATGGCGGTATTCCATTTAGCCATGCATTGGCGGTAACTGCTCAAATCGAAGCCAGTTATTGTCACCTTACGAGAGATAATTGAGTGCACCGTAGCGCGTCCATCACGCACCATAAACAAGAATTTCGCCTAAAAAGATTGTCATAATTCATAATAACCAATCATCTATGTACGTATAGTATGGAGATGACAATTACATTTGGGAATAGCTCGATTACGTATGAGCCCATCTTTAGTGTGAGAGGATCTTTGTTGCACAATCGAGGAGCTGGCTCGCCATGGCGAGCAATTATCTCCAAACAAAACTGGGCAATGGCACTATTCATAACTTCTTTCGAGATGCCAGCTTCTTCGAGGCGCACACTTTCCTTTTCAGACTTTAGCCAATGAGACCGCAGCTGAAGAATTCGAGGAATGACACGTGTCTCCTGTCCACACCTACAAGAAAAGCAAACATTTAGTTATGACATTAGCTAATGATGGCAAATGTTAGTTCAGTACCTGACTTCCGGATGTGCGTCCAGCATGGCGCGCATTAAGGTGGTACCCGACCGCGGCACTCCGCCAATAAATATTAACGGCATGTCTCTGTGATAGGGGTACACCTTTTTGTCAGCGCCAACGACGTATTTGTCGTCTCGCTGCATCACGCCGTTCTGCTCCTCGCGACATGTCGGCATCAGCTCAACATATTTGTACACAGTCCATACCAAAAACAGGCAAAAGATGCCCAAAACAATTCCTTTCCTATAACGTGTCATTAGTCTCATTTTTATTTTGTGCGCTTTTTAATGAATCTTTTAGTTAAACTGCATTGCTCTGGATTATCATCGCCGCAAATAGTCTCCCCTGTTCCGAACTATGGCGTGAAATCAATCATCGAGAAATATGTTCATATGTTTGCCTGCAACAAATGAGTTATAAGAGTACATAAGTAAACGCATTAAGATAACGAAAAGGATAAATCACAGCGCGCAAAACACCACGCCGCGTCGCGTCGCGTCGTGGCAAATCTGTAACAAATCAATTCGCATTTTCTCAAGAGTTGAATCATTATAAAATAAACTAGAAATGAGACGTATTGTTTGGATAATTCACACTTTAATTGTTTGTATACACGCATACAATGATTCTGAGATTGAGGTATACAGCCGGAGAAGACGGAGATTTTGGTGACCTATATACTTATTTGTGCGCGAGGTACGTTTATGTGGAATGCGATTGCGACATGGCTCATTGTCCGTGCTGGCCCATCAATATGGTAAGTGTTTGATGAATTAGAATTATCGATTCTGACAAAACGGAAAAATTCTGACGATTATTATATTGTATTTGTGTAGGTAACTATTCGTAAAAATCGAAAATGCTGATTATCATAGAACTAACAGCTCGATATTAATTATATAACCAATGTGATGATGGTGCAGGTATAGTTAGCACTTGTTGTAAGGTTATTGACTTTACCATATCATAACTCGAAAGTGTTAATAGCAAAAGAATTTGTAGAAATTTCCTTTTTCAGATTTTATACCAAGAGTTTGGATTCGTAAAATCATTAAACTATTCTTAATGCATTCACTTTTTTTTTTTGTTATCATTTAATAACTATCTATAGTTTACAAGTTTTTTTTTTTTAATGGAATGGTAAAAACTTGTACAAACATTGTTTGAAGCGTTTCAGTAAAAAAGAAAAACATAAGTATAATAAAATAAAATATTGAAATAGTAAAAACTTGTATAAATAATGTTTGAAGCCTTTCAGTAAAATAAAACATTTAACTACACGCTACATCTTCCGCGTGTTTTATTTAAAATATTTTAATACCAAATAAAAAAATCTTTCAAGGTCAAAATGTTAAGAGTTTACGGTCAACCATTAGGTATTCTGTATTGAATTACATAACTGATGGTGGCAAAACATTTGTTCTCGCGAAATAGTATATGATTGGGGAAAGTCTTATGGACTAATTTACATTTTATCAACAATTTAAACATTTTTATAAGAAATTTTTTTTTTTGTTGGAATCGAAAACGAATCCAATTATGTTTTTTTTATGCGTTAAACAACTCTATTTTTTGCATCTTTTGAAATGTGTTACAATAAATTTCATTAAAAGTATAGGATATGAAATCTCCGCCGTTTCTCCCTGCCGCCGGTTTTTCTTCTTATAAGGCTATTAATTATTATGATAAAGTCGCGTTGCTTTGCTTCAACCCGTATTACCATATTTTATCTTTAAGGCCAAATTTAAAATGCAGTAAAATAATAATATTTATTTCTAGAAACAAAACACGAACTACCGAGCGTGTACCTTCGTAAACTACCAAATGCATGCCTAAGCACGTTTAAAAAAAAAAAAAAATCCGCAGCTTAACGATGAGAGCTTTTCCTGCAAAATAAATTAATTCCATTTTGACACGTTTTAGAGATTTTGCTAGTTAGGCTGAATCTCTTGGGTACACAAATAAATTATGTGATTATTATTAATAAATGTATGTTGCCGCATTACTGTGGAACAAACGAAAGTTCTTAAAAATTTGCGCGACAGATAAAAGACCTTTAAAACACATAACACAATTGAAAAAGAAAGCTGAAAAAACAATTCAACATATCGCGTGACAATTTTGTAGCTAATTTTACAATTTGTAGCTGACTGACTGTTTTATTTTAGATCTAGATTCTGAGTAATTCATGAGATACCAAGTCATCAATTAGCTCATGCTCGAGGAATCACAGTTGATGTTGACTTCTTTGATTTTACACTGGCTTGACTTTTGTTACTCGATAAATTCCTCCATTAAAGCTCTTCTATCTCGTCACGCTGGCGATTCTGCCAGAAGGGGGAAGTCAAAGTTGTTCATGGTGTCACGAGTGCATGCGAGAGGGGCGCAAACGTAAACATTAACATAATTTTTCGACTCTACATGAATCGAATGTACTCTGTATGCTTATGCTGCTCGGGCTGAAATATGGGGTTGAAACTCGTATTTCGTGTAAGACGACGATAACGTATTGCTTTTTATCTTTAAAAATAAAATTTCGGAATTTATTAGGTCATCTAGGGTTGTCAGAATGATGACTGTTTATCGCTGCTCTCTTGAATAGGGGTCGCGTCCTCTAAATTCTAAAGATCTTTACACATATGGACAAAACTCGTATGCTCGTGTATGCGTTTTAATTAATATTAACTGAATCAATTTTTGGTAAACCGAGTTTTATGGTAATATATGATGAAATGTGGACTCTCATGCAAATGAGAAGTAAGAATATTTGGTACAATTGGTGGCTAGCCGGTGTTTCTTGAAAATTACCATACGAATATATTCATTGACTAAACGTTAAAGCAAAAAAGCGGATCAGCCTGAGGATAGACGAGTCCCCGGGGTAACGACCCATAACAGCAACAACTTCGATATGTTACTGTTATTCATATACATATATTTCCATATTGATGTATTTGTTAATAATATATGTATATGACGCTAAATTGCGTCAATAATGACGATGTTTTCAACATTGAACTTACTTTACATGCCGATTGCCATCCATTGGCAGATTAGATACAAGGAAAAAGTAAACAATATCACTACTTAATAACACATTGGACACAAGATGAAACACTTGTTCAAATTTTACATAATTTTGTCTGTTTAAAAATTTTGTCAATCTAAATTCACACACTTTGATGACACTTGCGAGGCTCTTAATTCGAACTTTTTAATTCTTTCACTCAGATGTTCATAGTCAGGCATGGCATATGACCCCTCAAACTCATATCGTTTCAAAATGCTTTTTTTTGTCAAACTGATTGTCCACTTTAAAATATAAGTTAACACATTCGCTGCGACGATGGCAGGTTATGATGAGTTCTCAATCACCAGCCATGAACTGGACACATTAACTAACAAATATATTCATTGGCAGATGGCAACAGATGAACTTACACGAAAACTGTTTCAGACCTATCACATAGCGATGATAGAACGTATCTCACGAATACATATTTCTAATTGGTAATGACGGTCGGCTGTGGGAAAAAAGAAGTTGATGTGTGAACCATACATTGAATGAACCGCAGCTACATACACATGAAGGTACATAACGGCATTGTATTGTTCTCAGTTTGACAATTGACTTTTTGTTTCTAGCGAAAAAACATATTTTAAAGACATTTTTATATATGACCGACACCAATTTTACCGTCCCACATATGTATTAATATTTTGCAATCGCGCGCCCACTATATATATTATGCAATATATATTTAGATTATATATAAATCGAAAATAGAATTGTCATTTGTTACATATACATATATATGTTAGGAAAGTATGTCCATAAGGGGCGGTTCACACGAACGTCAAATAAAAATACCATTTCTACATAAGAATTTCAATTTTAGTTTTATATTATAATTACCAATATTTACAGTATCGAAAATAAAAAAAAATTGATTTTTGTATGTATAACAACTGTAAATATAATATGTTTACATAATATATTGGTTTATTATATACATATATATTATTTATATTCATTATTTTAATATAAAGGTTTAAACACAATATGTGGCAGCGAAAAGTTTGAAAACAAACCAACAAGCCAAACCAACAGAATAGCTGATTCTTATTCTTATTCAACATAAAACGAGAGCAGCATTTTTTTTTGGCATACTAAAAGTAATATAATAAATACATATTTTCTTATGTGCCTAAAAACAGAGAATAGATGCTAAAATGTGAGTCCGTTTGTCTATACGTTCATCGTTTTTATTTTATATACATCCGCCTTTGTTTTCATACAAAAAAAAAAAACGAAATGACGATAATGTCTTTAATTTTTTAATCCGATTTTTTTTGACAAAAATTCTAATGATGCAGAAACACATCTGACCCCAAAAATATGGTGGAGAAAAAATTTCGTTTAAAACGAAAATGTCTATCCATCCGTCCGTCCGTTCGAACTCGCATATCTCGTAAACCAATCGAAACCATATTTTAGTATATGGAGTAAAATCAAATTATCTAAAAACCTCAAGGTCACGCTCAAGGCCAAATCTCGAAAACGGCTCCGACGATTTTCTTAATTTAACAAATTTGTTTTAAACCGTCTCTTGACATACATATTATTCATGTCTCATTTTCCAAATCTCAGTCGTTCAAATTTTATGACCTAAAAAGTAATTTTTTCGTTTAGTTTACTTGATAATAGGAAAATAGTGTTGACCATTTGTAGACGATCTTGCAGCTCAAAGGGTTAAGAACACGTCTAAAAATTGACTATACTATATATGAAATTTTGAGCCGGCTCTTTGTTTGTTTTTTTGAGTTGTAATCTCAGCAGATTATTTATAATATTTATAAGAACATTTTATAAGCTTATTATTAATATCTTTAACATTGTTCTACGATATTTGTATAAAATAATGATGGCAAACTTGCACATAAAATGTTGTAAAAAAAAACTTGTGATAAAAATCACATATTTGTGTAGTCTTCGACAACTTTGCTGACAAATAAAACAAATATTTCTTCATGGTTAAACATTTTTCGAAAAAAAAGCCTAAACACTAAACCGTCATGGAAACATTTAAAAAATCCTGTCCTATCGAATATATACGAGTATTTTTATTGCTCGAAGCCGTAAGCATTTTTTTTTAGAAATTGTAAATCTAAAACGCAAACAAACTTCATTAATGTTTTATTTTTGTTTAATTAAAAATCTACATCCTTGATATGAACTCACTTTTTTAT
This sequence comes from Sylvicola fuscatus, assembly GCA_026546915.1. NCBI lineage: Eukaryota > Metazoa > Arthropoda > Insecta > Diptera > Anisopodidae > Sylvicola > Sylvicola fuscatus. The sequence goes on along the minus strand of JANSTS010006413.1, from coordinate 88,004 downwards.
ATAAATAAGTTTAATCAAAGATTAACATAGTCATTATAATTAACCACTTATAGTTTAGGTGGTCTAAAGCGCAATCTGAATTACACTTTTATGGCTAGCATACTTAAAAATTTGAAGCTTAATAGTTTAATGATGTTTTTTACTCTACTTCTTACATAATGTAGAAAGAATGCTCAGTTTGAGATGGCAGTTAAACGCGGCCGTAAACAATCTTGTCTCGTCTAACACGAATCTTCGAAGCGAATTTGCGTGCGTAGTTTACATATTGATTAGGTAAAAACAACCGCGGAATACCTACGCCCTATTAAGTTTCTACGGAAGCTTAAAGATTTGGTTCGCTTAAAAATCCAGTCGATTTTTCAAATAAATATTTTTGCAATTATAATACAAACCTTGAGATGTTATCATAGCCAAACGAATTCCAGAACCGGTATACACATCTATTTTTATCAGTATATTTTACACGTTCTCATTAAAATTCATCGCAGTCTCTCCGTGTTATGGCACTTTGTAAAAAAATCGGAGCCATTTAATTAAGTCGCCTTTAAAGATGGGCATTGAAGTTACAACTTTAAACGCCACATTTGCCTAACAAAAAGTTGTTGGTTTTGCATATATTTAAATCGGCAAAGAAAATAGTCTATGTTGTGGAAAATTTTGTTTGTAAATGCAAATGTTTGAGGTTGATGGACGACTTTGAAAACCGAGAAATCATTGCGATTTGATATCAAAACTGCAGTTTCGATACACAATCGATGCTATCCTTGTCTATCACCAACTATGTATTAATCAAGTCCAATGTTGCGTGTGATTATAATGAAGGTTGCGTATATTAGAAAATTATAAACCCATTTAAAAATAAGGAAATACTCAAGAAATACTAAGGCGAACACGGCAAACACCTGTAAGTTACACGTTTAGAAGAAGTCGACGTGAGACGTGAGAGTATAATCCAATGGCATTTTTTTTAAAAATCTCAACCAGACATGGACGCAGGCGGTGGACAATAGCTGGCAAGCGCCAAGCAGTTGAATTTGGACGGTTGACCGTGCAGCATGCGTCGCGAGTATCTTAACTATCGACTGAAATCTGGCACGTGTTAAAGAAGAAAGTTTATTTATAAAAAAATTGATAAGAAATGTGCTTGTGATAGTGTTAAAATAAAACAATTTAATAAAAGGCATTATAAACAAAGATCGAATTAGAGTGACAACAAGAAATAAAGATTGTCTATTAAAATGCACTCATCAAATCAGTTTAAATATTTTTTGATCGTCTGCCTCTTTGCGACCATTCCAAATTGTTTGGGTGTGGATGCAAAAAATCTTACAGATGAAAACAAACTGGATAATGAAGACTCCAATTTGCAGACACGAAGCATAGTTGTCGATAATTTGGACAGTTTAGTTAATGATCAACGATTGTATGTTGACTTATCAAATGCAATTGAACACGTACAGTCTCCACAATGTCTTATGCATTTAAGAAAATTGATGGAAGGAGTGATCATGAGACGACCGTGGGCTATCGCTAGTAAGTTTCTTGGACTACATAAGGAAACTTGTCATTTATTATTAATTAAAATCACACATTAATGCATCACAACATTGCTTAAATGCACTTTCCATTTTAATATTATGCAAGTGCATGATCGCATGTTCTTTAACATTTTACCGCGGTAAACTTTATGTTTGATGAAATCGCTATTTTTGTGCTGTTTAAATACAATAGATTTTTTTAGAAGCTGTTTTTAAAGCACAAAAAAAATGTTTTTAAAAGTGGTAATAAACGTTAATTCTTAAAATACATAATTTTTACAAACAATTAAACATATAAATATTTGCACAAATACCTTCAACTTTTGCTGCAAATAAAATATTGGAATAATCGTAGATAGGAAAACTAATGTTTTCTAAAAAAGGGGTATTCACATTTGAAGACATATTTTCCACCCCAAAAACCCAAAAACCCAAAAATTGTGTTACTCTTCAAACATTTGTAATTGGTCACGGTAAAACCCGCAAAAGGAATGAATCAGACACAATTTCGGTGTTGATTAGGTGTGCAAATGTTGTTGGGATTTAGGAAACAAATGTTTAGCATCAGGCATCGTTTCAGTGAATGACGAGTGCCCTAACATACATATTTATTTTAAAAATAACTCACGAAAAATGCAAACAATCAAATTCATTTTATAATAAATATGAAATCATCTCTCCAGATTACATTCATGATTCATTAGGTTGTAATACGAATCACTTTTATTTTACACAAATTGTAATAAACGAACGATAACGGTTCAAATAAGTAAACCCATAAAAGTTGCTAATTAATTGTTATGCAATTTGATTCGATAAGCGCACAATATTATATCAAGAGAAAGTCAAAAGCTCTGCACGTTGCCCTTTTCCTTGAAAATTTACTTACATAACGCGAAAGAATAAAATAAATGCGCGGTGAATGGTTTTCTCGTATTTGTCACTCGAAAGGAAATGACGAGTGTGAAAATTTACATAGCTACGAGTAATTGAGATCCTAAGTATTTTCTTCGCAGAAACAAGAACTCTTTGTGTAAAAGAAATCATAATAGATGTGTAAACAAATTATCGGAACTGTAAAAATGCCACTTAAAGAAGAGCACCTACATATGGTTAAGATTTTTGTGAATTCGTTTGTACAATGTGCACGAAATGTCCGGGTAAATGTCAGTAGAATAAAATTGATATGCGATTTGGCTAGATATTGTTTTGGAACACGTTATTTCAATTTATTTGTTGTCAATAGCGTAAAATAAAATATAATAATTAATAACATAGACTTTTTTCTTATAAAATGACTCTCCCAATTCCAACGTAAATATTGGCAATCAATATATATTTGCGTTCCTCATTTACTCAAGAAACGTGGTATGTAATATCAAATATGAATAAAAGAAAAATATGCTATAAAGATGGTAGTAAACAATTGTGAGCAAAAAAAAAGTGACTGACTTGCAGAACAATACAAAATAAAAGATGTTTTTCTTTTAGTGTACGATTCCTCGGCGAAGGCGTCTACCGGCGTAGAATTCGGTTCCGTGTACCAATTCGGCAATTTTGATGAGTGTTTAGATTCCGAAACTGGTATAAAAAGCGATGGTGTCGATATGCAGCCAAAATACTGTTTGGCTGATATTGTGGTCGACGGTTACAAGATCCGTGACCTTGCAACAAGACAAGATTATGTATAAGACCTCTTGAGCAGTATTGCGTTGCAGATTATTAATCTTTTGTTTACATTCATTAGAATACAGTCAACTTCACCACGATACATTGGGCTGTTTGTATGCCATCAACATGTACTGAAGACGATATCGTTATTTTTTTAAAGGAGGCTACAAACTACAAAAATATCTCTCTTGAAGCTTCCAAGTGCACGCAAAACGAGCCACTTGAGTATTCTTCCAGCGAAATAATATTCGGGTGAGTGGCACATTCTTTTTTTATTATTTAGAATTAACATTAATAAGACCTCACTTTAGGAGTATTGTGTTAGGTTTGGTAACGATGACCATTTTCTGTACAATTTATCACATTTGTACTGCATTTTCACGGACGAAACCTTCGAAATCTTGTCTCGAAATGACATTCCTGTCATTTTCATTGATTGGTACGTTTGTTGCGGATGTCGTAGAGAATTTAACTGAATTTGTTGTTGTTGTTGCAGAAAATCTTAAAAAGTTAATCAAAGGTAGCAATGATGACTTGGGTCTTGGTGCGATTAATGGAATAAAGGCGATTTCTATGTTCTTTATCATTTCTGGACACACTTTAATGTTCATGGCGGGTGGCCCAGTTCTGAATTCCAATTTTTTTGCGCGTGAGATAAACTTAGTGCAAAATGCACTTTTCATCAACTCAACTCTGTTGGTTGACACCTTCCTGTTTCTCAGCGGTTTTCTGTTTGCAAGACTTCTGTTGATTGAGATAGAAAAGCGTCGAGGACAAATTAATTTTCTCACAATATACGTCTTTCGCTACATCAGGTGGGGTTTTGTATTTGTTTTCGTGCTGGAACTTTTTTAACGTTTTCGTCAATGTAATAGATTAACGCCGGCATACCTTATGATGATTGGGCTATACAGTACTTGGTTCTATAGGATTGGTAGTGGCCCTTTGTGGAATAGTCGTATTGGAATCGAACGCGATCGTTGCCAATCTTCATGGTGGATAAATTTGCTTTACATAAATAATTACGTTGGCACTGATAAAATTGTAAGTTTTAAAATGTTCGCATTGCCATCAAAGACATCTTAATAAAAACTTATTTTAGTGCATGTTCCAATCATGGTACCTTGCGGCTGACACCCAACTCTTCGTCTTGGCACCGCTCATTCTATATCCCATGTGGAGATGGAAGCGAATTGGATTCACTCTGTTGGCTGCTGCAGGACTGACTTCGACAGTGTTACCATTCCTTTTGACATACTTTAACCAATGGGATCCATCTCTTTTGGCGTATCCAGAGTAAAACATTTGAATATGAGTTTAAATAAAATTATGCTCATTTGTTTAATGGCACAATTCTATTTCAGCGAAGTAGTTGACATTTCTGTTAACGAGTTTTTTGTAACTGGCTACATCAAGACTCACATGAGAATGACTGGATATCTGATGGGAATCTTTTTTGGCTATTTAGTTCACGTAATACAAGAGAAAAGGTAAAAAATCTCTGGTAAAATGGGCAAATAATCTTTTGTGTATCTTTTAAAGCATCAAGATACCTCCAAGGATAGTTGCAGTCAGTTGGTTATTCACGATAATTATTGGGTTCGCATCACTTTCGCTGTTGACAATGTTTTTCTTTCGAACATTTTCGCCGTTGGAGAGCGCCTCTTACGCAGCTTTTCACCGCCTGGGATGGAGTTTGGCCACTGCCTGGATAGTGCTAGCATGCGTTACAAACAATGCTGGACCACTGAAAGCCATTCTTTCTTCAAGAGCTTTAGTTCCATTCAGCAGACTGACTTACTGCGCTTATTTGACGAATGGCTTTGTGGAACTTTACAGCGCCGCATCGGTTAGAGCGCCAAGATATATGAGCGTCATAAGTTTGGTAAAAATATTCCTTTTTTAACTAAAATGATCCTTTTTCACTTAACCGGCTATTTTTTTTTCTTTATAGACGGGCGAAGCTTCTTCTCATATTTGGTTAACTTTTTTGACCGCCGTTGTTATTTGTTTGATCTTCGAATCACCCATTCATGGTATTGAAAAGATTTTTCTACGAAAAGGTAAGCAAATTATTTATACAATTATCACGTTAATGAGAATTTTATGAAAACTTCAAACAAAAACTATGCTATTCCTTTTATGAATACAGACCAAGAGCGGCGATTAAAGTCTACAGGAAACAGTGAAACAACAACCCAAGAGGAGGTGTAAAGTGTTAGACATATTCTTATTGTGGTTTTAAATGATTCCGCTTTAACTTATGCATATTGTATGATTATTAAAGATTAATGTTCAATGTTCATCGAACGTGCATACATCTTACAGTACCAAAGTAATTTTGTATTTATTCAATCACATCATTAAGAATTTATGCTATTTGGTATGAAGTTAACTTTCGTGTGTGACAATTTTTAAGTGCTTAGTCGATTTTTATATTGACTTGCAAAAACTTACACTTATTTCACATGTCTCCTTTGTATACCAATTGAAAATTTTTGTGTCTTCTAGAGTTGGAGTTTTTGGAAAATGTAAATAATAGGTTCATAATTCATAAATCATATTTTAAGTATTATTCTCGAGCGTTAAGTCCAATGTGTCAATGACGTACATTAATAGTCGTCATTTTTTATATTTAGCTATAACTTTGCATACATTTTATTAGAATAATAAATATTATTTTGAAATGTTAATTATTGCGTTTTATTGAAAGGACAAGTTTTCGGTAAGTTTTAAAAAGCTCAAATCACATATATTGGGTTTGCATGTGTGCAAACTGAAGCAAATGACGCAGCTGAGCGACTTAAATATATGTTTGAAGTGCAGACGCAGGACGCTCTCTAAAATTAAACACTTTTCTATTTTTATAAATCTCTGTTTTCGTGATATGAAAACTTTTTAGCGAAGCATCTGTGCTGCGAAAATGTCGCCGTCAGTTCGGTTTTAATGATCTTTTGGGAAGTGTACGGTCCATCGAAAAATCGCGGCCATAATTTAGTTTTTTTTAGATTTAAATTTTTAATGTTGTTTTGTTAAATGTTCAATTATAGGTAAAACGTGTTTTGGTGTTATACGAACGAACGATATTCGACTAGTCAGATAAGAAACAAATAAGAGGAATTCATAAAAATGCGACGGAAAACCAGTATTATGAAACTGCTCATAATACTTTTAGTGTTTTGCGCGACCTGTCGCGGATGGAAGCTAAACGGAGCTGGTGGCGGCAGCAACGATGAAAATAAATTGCAGCCGCGCTCAAAACTTACGGTGGCGAGGGTATTAGAAGCGGCTGCAGCCACTTCCTCCTCAAAGGTATTTCCTTTTCGCAAAATTGAGAGAGTGGATCACATAGACGACGATGATTACGATGAAGACGAGGACACGGACAATGAAGTAAATGACAAGAGTACACGATCTCTGGGCAGTTTGAGTGAGGACAGTGCCGAGGCAAATGAGGTCAACACCGAAGAAACTGACAAAGAACGCCTTTTTGTGTTTGAGAAAGTAAATAAAGCAAATTTAGAACAGGTGACCAAGGAAAGGCGTGAAAAGTTATTGAGAGAAATGAGCTCAAAACAAGAGACTTCTGGTGCGGAAGTTGATGAAAATGAGGCAAAAGAAGTAAAATGTGGCGGATTTTTCAGTTGGTTCAGTTCATGCGGCTCAGAACCTCTTGCCACCAGCAATAGTGATGATAATAATCAGAAAGTTGAGCCGGAAATTGTGGTGGAAACTCCTGACACTCCAGAAGATACTAAAAGCACCGATGGAGGAAGTTTTATAAGCAATTTGTTTCAGTCAGTTTGGAGTACAATAAACACAAAATCCACTGAGGCAATGGCAAGAGTAGAGGATGAGGTTGCTAAAGTACTTCAAAACTTGGATCACGGAGACAGGTCGTCATCGACGCTTACGTCAGCTGACTGGATGAGGATGCTTTACAATTTCCCTTCCTTTGTGCCAAACTATCAATCTATATCTGATCCAGATTGTCATCGTGCTGGCCAGATTTTTGTACGACAACTCAAAGGACAGAAAATGTGGACGCTAAAAAGTTTGTTTCAAACGTATAAATCTTATATAAATTTGAACTAATTAATTAAAATACAGTGATGGATTCGACTGGAAAAATATCTTCAGGATTGTTTTTGGGTAATGCAAACCAGTTGGGTCATTTTGATGTGTGCACGGGAATCCGGACAAAAGTCAAAGTATCAGAGCAAGAAACAATAAAAATCAAGGGCAAATATTGTCTGGCTCACATTCACATAAAAGCCATAGATGAAGGTCTTAAAAGTCCAGTTCATCTTATACATGGTAAAAATTTACTGAGAAGTAATCTTAAAGATGTACGAACCATTAAAAGTGGCAAGAGAATTTTTTATTTTATCGATATTTAATTAATTTTTAGCCTTCTCATTTCTTTCCCCCGTTCACAACCATCAAATGGGGTCTTTGTATTCCTCACAAATGCTCGCACCGAGATGCTGAACTGGCACTATCACAATCTTGGGAGCCGTACAATCACACTGGTATAAAGATAACAGTAACTATCGATGAAGATAACTGCTACACTGATCATACAACGAAATGGCAAACTCTTGTTAAAAACTGGCAATCCGTGATTACTTTGTGTGTTGCTAACAAGTATGTTTCAAACCAACCATAATGAATGTTTTTTTTTTTTAGATTTTATTTTGGACTTGCATGCACAGCTGTTTTTCTTGCAACCATTAATGATTTCTGGAAGACATTAAAATTGGACGTAATTTTCGCACCAGACCGTAAAAAGTCTATTGTTGCAGAAGTGGAAAGCGATCCATCAGATACCAACAATATGCCAAACCAGAATGGCTCTGCCCATGGTGAAAAGGAAGTAGATGAAGAAGCGTCGATTAAAGATAAAGAACCGATTCCGCAGAGTTTTACCAATCAAATTATTATGGCTTTTTCTGTAAGAGACTCATTGAAGAAGCTGGTAAATGTCGATGAAAATGAGATTGGTTGTATCCATGGATTAAAGGCACTTGCAAGTCTCTTTCTCTATATAACAATTAAATTTTTGAGTGTGGGACACATGCCTCTTGCAAATAGGACCAACTTTTCTGAGGTATGTCTTTTTGAATATTTAACTCTGACAATGATAATAAAGAATAAGATCTTAATAAGGTCCTGAGTTCACCGCTAACAGTATTTATTCGGGTACCGTTCCTCTACATGGACACTTTTGTGTACATCAGTGGTGCTCTGGCTGCTTATAGCATTTTTAGAATAATGGAAAACAGGACAACAATTCCATGGGGACGCCTTATCATGGGAAGATTGATACGGTATATTAAGATGATCAATCTTTCAAATAAATATAATTTAGTAATCTAATTTCAGAGTGGTGCCAGCACTTTTATGTGTTCTCCTGTTTACTGCATGGATCTGGCCTCATATTGGAAAGGGACCACAATGGGGAGATCTGGTTATACAAAATTCGAAGCTGTGTAGACATAGCCTGTGGCGAAATATACTAAACATCCAAAATATGTCACCGTTCGAGACGCAATGTGCACCTCACTTGCAGGATGTAGCCATTTTGGTCCAGCTTTTTATTCTCACGCCATTATTGGTGTGGCTATTGCGAGCCAAACCCGACATTGGATTCGGCATTTACGGCGTCCTGCTAGCATTTTCAGTGGGTGTTCGATATTCCAGCACAGTTAGCGACCGCCTCTCATATGTCGTCTTTTATGGAATGAAGTAAGGATTTTTATTGTTGACTCATAATTAACCAGGTGATAATCGAAACTTTTAAGACTAAGCCAACTGTACAGAACCATGAACTGGTCATTTGGAAATACTCTACATCGATCAACCACATATTTAATTGGATTCAGTACTGGATATTTTCTAAAACAGTCGAAAGGTACCGAGCTTTCGCCAGGGATAAAATGGACTGGATGGATAAGCTCGACTTTAATGATTTTATGGTGTTTTTGGACTCCATTGAATTTGTCACATCGCGACTACATTTACGAACCGATTGAAGCTGCCCAATACGCCGCCTGGGCTCCCATTGTATGGTCGTTGGGCTTGTCGTGGATCGTATTTGCCTGTTTCAATGGATTTGGAGGCAAACTCAATGTTTTCCTTTCAGCTAAGCCGTTTGCATTTCTTAGTAGAATTTCATACACGATGTTATTGGTGCAATTTTTGGTGGTGTTTACATTTGCTGGAACTTCACATGCGTCACAGAGCTTCAACCTATCGTTAATGGTATGTAAAAATATATTTTTTAAACTAAAATAACATATTTGTGTCCATTTCAAAGGTTGATGTTGTAGAAATACTGATTATCATTGGCCTTGCCATAATATTATCATTTCTGTTTGATATACCGATGGCAAAAATAAATCAAATCATTTTACGTAAAATGGATTCGATGGGAAATACGGAGATTAAGAGTACTGAGGAAGAAGAAAAAGTGCATTTAGAACCAGAAATTGAGTCGATTTGGGGAAATGAAGATGATGATAAACCTACTGAAACCAAAGCTGAAGCAAATGGATTTTCGTGGACGAACAATAGCACAGAGGATTTAGCAAGCACTGAAAAATCAGCACCAATAATTCAGAAAACGATTGTTGGTGTGTCAGAGGAAGAAGAGTCGGAAGAGTCTGAAGAAGAGTCTGAGGAAGAAGAGGAAGTAGAAGAAGAGGACAGTAAAAAAGACGAAGAACCTCAGCGGGATGCACGTGACGAAGAAGACGAAGACGCTGAGGAACCATTTTCGAGTTCAGCTGGACTTCGTAGATGGCGTTATAATAACATAACATAAATCTGTTTAAAGACTTTTCCATTGTTTCTACGTGTTCAATAAACCCAAATGCTCGATCTACAATCTGTATCAGACTTTTTTATATTTAGTGAAATGGTTATTAAAAGTTCCAACTTCCAGGCTATCAAGGATTTATATATAATATATATTTTTTCTAGCAGAAGTGCTATAAGTTAAAATTATATATTTTGTGAATGGCATAAAATACATATATTGTATATTTTAATTTTCATACGACTAGATTATATATAAGAAATGAGAATTGACAACAAAAATATTTTAAATATTATTTTTGAATTTGAATCGCATTTTTATTGCCAACATAATACTTTAAATATTCCAACAAGATGTACACTCTTTGCCACGGCTTTTACAAATATTTTAAACAAAAAGATGAGTTTTGTGTGCTTATATTAGGTCTGGATAATGCGGGAAAAACCGTAAGAAAATTATTTGTCAGACCTTTTACTTACATTCCATTTTGGTGACGTCCTCTCCACTTGCAGACTTATCTTGAAGCAGCAAAAGCAAAATTCACCCGTAACTACAGAGGAATGAATCCCAGCAAAATAACGACAACAGTTGGGCTCAATATCGGCCAGATAGACATAAATGGAGTAAGACTGAGTTTTTGGGATTTGGGCGGTCAGAAAGAGCTTCAATCACTTTGGGACAAATATTACCAAGAGTCTCATGCTGTGATTTATGTCATCGACTCTAACGATCGTGAACGGATGGAAGAGTCAAAGGTTATATTTGGTGGGTTTCAGCAACAGATTTAGCATAGAACAACATGAATAATGAATTACTAAAATGTTTAAAGATTATATGATAAATAACGAACACCTGTCTGGCGTGCCTCTGCTGGTTTTGGCCAACAAACAAGATCTGGACGATTGCATGGGTGTAAGGGAGATAAAGCCGGTCTTCCAGCAATCCGGTATTCATATAGGTCGGAGGGATTGTCTGGTCATGCCAGTGTCTGCACTTACAGCGTTAGTTTCTTTTTTATTTAATTTCATGTGAAACCTCTAACCATTGCCATTTTAGCGAGGGCGTCGACGAAGGCATCAAGTGGCTGGTGGAAGCTATAAAACAGAACAGCTTTGTTCGACCTCCCCGTTCCAATGATTAACTTGTAAATTACAAATTTATTTATTTTTTATCATGTTAACAATTAGGAATGTATTTAATTAAATAAGGATAATTAATATATAACATAATTTGTACACAAATTTATGCGTATCAGTTACACAAAGAGAAAACTAACACTCGGTAATGTCGCGACATGCCCACTGGCACGATTTATAAGAGGTGATAACACTTATGTGCAACAGGTACACACAAAGGGAAAGAGACATTGATAAAACGCGCAATTGTGTGCTTTTCCAGGGGAATAATAAATTGTTGAAGAAATATTGTGATAAGAAACTGGTCGTTATCAGAATTCTTAGGTTATTGTCGTAAATAATAAAAAAGCGGAGACAAAATTAACCAACTTATCTGATAGACAGTCGAATTTAAGTTGTGTTCGTGCTTTGAAATGTATCCGAAAAAAATTCAGTGACTATTTTAACAAAGAATCAAAAATGTTTTAGGCTTATTTTGTGCAAAGAAAAACAGTTTAGCTGAGAAAAAAACTTTAAAATCCGTCTTGTGATCTTTATATGAACATGTATCCTTATTACGAAACCGATTGGAGTATCCTTCCAAAGGATAATAACAGAAGGTTTGTCGAAATTGTTTATAAAAAAGTTTTAACATTATTTTTTTCTAATGAGGTGAAATTCTGATTTTTATTTGTTATTTGTTATTTCTTAAAATTTAATCCAACGTGATTCTCATAACTTAAATATAAAAAAAACGTGTCAAAGTGTAAATAGTCGGTTAATATCATGATTCATGTCTCATGACGGTATATAAATAGATATTGTTTCTCACTTAACAGGTAATAAAACTGCAAGTGATAACTACTGCAACACCTATGGGGATTAATTAAAATCCAATTAGAGAACTTTGTTTAGCCGTTCTTCGCTTTTGATATCATGTCGTTGTTTAAGACATACATATATTCGAATTGTGTACAGTCATTTCTGCGATATATATTTAATAACAGTAAGATTTCCTTACGTTGGTAGTCCTCACAAGACATATGTATATGTATATAGATGAGCTAAATATTCAATCGTCATGTCACATATGTCACCTACATAAAACGCAAAAGACACGCAATTTTTTTGTTTTTTCTGTTCATTTTGTGAAAATAATCGTAATTAAATCATAATAAATAAACTGATGTTTTAAGTTTCACGTTAACGTTCTTGTGTACCCGTAAATCTATTGTTTGTTTAACCGTTTTAATAACTTTTTAGTGTGATTGCCAACGAAAATGTGTGCGTGTATTAATCGATTTTGTAAATGTGTTTGATAGAACAGGAAATTTAAAACAAAAAAAAAGAAGAAAACTACAGACCGCCTTTGGATAAAATATTGTGGAAATTATTTGATTGGAGATCACAAAATTCCCTATAATCCGTGCTCACGTAAATCTGTAATCGCTTGGTGAATGTACGTGGAATTGATAAACGTCATTCAAGGGGCGACACTTGGCTCATCACCTCAAAGTTTAAGTTACATTAGTTACCGTCACACCTGTCACAAGAACTCCTATCGGACTCAAGCAGGTTCACCGAAGTAACCAAAATTCAGTTCGCTATCATCAAAAGCTGCATTTAAAATGAATTCGGAAAGCGGGTAATAATTTTTGCATTACAACATTCAAGTTGGAGGCGACATTGTCCAGTTCTCTCACTTTAGCCGCATACAAATTTATTAAGTGAACAGTTTCGTATGAGCGATTGACAAAATGACACATATTATGCTTTATACGTACAACAATTACATAAATACATACATATAGGTGTTTAAAGCAAGAAAAAAAATCACTGTCAAAAGACTTAGGTGACAAAATGTACGCAATATGCGAGTATTATCAGTGCGCACCTTGAATAATTGTTTTACTTGCATGAACAGAGTGGACACATTCAAGTGTACACGTTGTTTAACATATGAATTGAATGAACTACAGTAAAGGGTGGTCCGACAGGAGCGGAAACTTTATATTCCATAGATATAGAAGGAAATAATTTGAGTACCTGCTTTCCATCATAAGCTTAAAATTCTCAGTTATAATGAATCGCAGACAGTGTCCAGTAGAAAATGATCCATTGATCTCCAGGACAAATGCCACACGTTTGACACGTTTGGAATCGATTCAATATCTACAAAAACATCTTTTAAAAATCCTTGATAAATTCACTGTTCACTTGTTGTTTAATTATCCAATTGATTAGGTCGATTTACAATTGAAAAGCGATCTATTTTTAACTAACTGCTTCCTATCGAAATACTTGAACAAGTGATGCAACCTACAGGCATCAGAAAAGGCGCCACATATCCGCTCTTGGAGTACCACCCTATTAATTAATATGTCGTGTGTCATTCATAAATACCGGCCCACCGTGTAAACTATTAGCTTTCACTAGTGATTATTACTCATATCAATTTACTTACTGCCACAGTAATTGGCGATCTTAAAAGTGGGAGTTCTTCATTTCAAAATATTTGATTAACTAACGTCTCTAAAATGTTTTGTTAAGAATTTTCTTTAAACTCCTGAGTCATATTTACCAAATTGTATACTCTAAATATGACCCAGATTTAATTATTTACTTCTGACTGTAAGATTTTTTTTTATTTACTAACAAATTAAATTTATCTTGAATTTTGTATTGTCAAGTTTTACTTAAATAATTAAAGCATGAAATGTGTTTTGTGTTGCTTGCAGATTTAACCCGCCCTTCAACATGGCTACAATACGGCAAGCAATTAACGAAGCCGTGGAAAGGGGTATAAGTAATAATAAATATTTTTTTTTGTTTGTTATCGTCTTAAAAGAATGTTTTTAAGTTATCCTTATAAAACATAAAATTGTTTGTCCGTTTGTATCTGGCATTATATGTTAAACAAGAGTTTTGATTATGTTTTTATTTTAAATGTAAACAGTGAGAATGCCGACTCCGACACGCTTGCGTGATTTGATCCGCCAGATTCGCGCCGCCCGCACCGCTGCGGAAGAGCGTGCCGTCGTCAACAAAGAGTGCGCATACATTCGCAGCACATTCCGTGAAGAAGACTCAGTTTGGAGATGCAGAAACATAGCAAAGCTGCTGTACATTCATATGCTGGGCTATCCAGCTCATTTCGGCCAATTGGAATGCCTCAAGTTGACTGCAAGTCCTCGTTTCACTGATAAGCGCATCGGCTATTTGGGGGCGATGTTGCTGCTGGACGAGCGACAAGATGTCCACTTGTTAATTACAAACTGTTTAAAGAAGTAATGTCGAAGTTTATTAACTTGCCAAACAATTAATAACTAACGCAATTTAATTTTGAACTATTACAGTGACTTGAATAGTCCCACGCAATTTGTGGTTGGCCTGGCTCTGTGTACTCTGGGAGCGATCGCGTCCCCGGAGATGGCTCGTGACTTGGCTAGTGAAGTGGAACGACTGATGAAGTCGCCAAATGCATACATTCGAAAAAAGGCGGCGTTGTGCGCGTTCCGTGTGATAAGGCGCGTTCCAGAGCTTATGGAGATTTTCTTGCCAGCGACGAGATCGCTGCTCAGCGAAAAAAATCACGGTTTGAATTGAAGCTTGAATTACTTCCAGTGCTAAAATTTCAACAAGTTTCTTTACAATTGCAGGAATTCTAATAACTGGCGTCACGTTGATCACGGAAATGTGTGAAAACAGTACGGATACATTGTTACATTTCAAAAAGGTATGCTATTGTCGTTATCTAGCGCTTAAGTGTAAAAAGTTACTATCATCTATCTTTCATAAGTACTTATTGACTTAACGATTTTTGCTAAGCTCCATTTGAATATTATGTATTTGCATAAGTTAACCCATATTTGTATGTATAATGAAAGTATTCTACTATTCATGCTTGTAATGCTTGCTAGGACAGTGGAAGTCGTGAGGTATGTTTTGGTTTGTTGAATAAAATTCCTTGTTGATTGTTGGTTTGTTAAAGATTAAAGCATTTCTAATCGAATATTTTGTTTGCAGATTGTTCCCAACTTGGTGCGAATTCTTAAAAATCTAATTTTGGCCGGGTATTCACCCGAACATGATGTCAGCGGAGTTAGTGACCCATTTTTGCAAGTACGTACATTTTTCCAAACTTTCACCTGCCAACGCCTAATTCTATCTCAATTTAAGGTAAAAATTCTTCGACTACTACGGATTCTCGGTCATAATGATCCGGAAGCATCTGAGGCCATGAACGATATTCTGGCGCAAGTAGCAACCAACACGGAGACCAGTAAAAATGTGGGAAATACCATTCTTTACGAAACGGTCATCTCAATTATGGACATTCGATCGGAGGGTGGTCTTAGAGTATTAGCCGTCAATATACTGGGTCGTTTTCTGTTAAACAGCGATAAGAATATTCGATACGTTGCTTTGAACACATTGCTACGCACGGTCCATGCGGACACATCGGCTGTGCAGCGCCACAGGACGACAATCTTGGAGTGTCTTAAGGATCCAGATGTGTCGATTCGGCGTCGTGCCATGGAGTTGTCGTTCGCACTGATCAACAGTCAAAACATTAAGTCGATGACTAAGGAATTGCTGGTGTTTCTCGATAAAGCCGATTCAGAGTTTAAGGCGCAATGCAGCAGCGGCATGATTTTGGCAGCGGAACGATACTCGCCAAACATTCGCTGGCATCTTGACACACAGCTAAGTGTGCTAATTGGATCCGGCAATTACGTCCGTGATGATGTCGTCTCTTCGACAATTCAGTTAATATCGAGCAGTCCAACAATCGAGCAGACGTACATTTCAGCCAAACTTTGGGAGTCTTTGCAGACACTTAATCACTGCGAAGACAAGCAACCCCTATTGCAAGTGGCTGTGTGGGCGATCGGAGAGTACGGTGACCTCTTCATGTACGGAGAGAAAAATGATGGTAAGACCGTTTTTTTTAAATGTTATGTTGTCCATTGAATTGTAATTTTTTTTTCTTCAGATTTACCACGTCCAATCGAAAGCGAACTTATCGAAGTGTATCAAAAATTGCTTTGTTCTACGCAAGTCAATACTACTAGCAAGCAATACACACTTATTTCATTAGCCAAATTGAGTACGAGGCTACAGGCTGGTCTAGAGTAAGACGACTTTTTTCTAATCCTGAACAAAATTTGTACTAACTTAATTGCTGTTTTTCTTTATAGCGAAATAAAAGCAATCATCAACACATTTGGTTCACACTTAAATGTTGATCTTCAACAACGTGGAATTGAGTTTTCACAGTTATTTAAAGAATATCATCACTTGCGACCAGCGCTTCTGGAAAAGATGCCTCCGATGCAAATCAGTCGTATGTCCCAAAATGGCAACTCTCCAGAAGATAATGGCTCCGTTGATTTCTTGGAAAACGGGGTCGATGAAGAAGTTCCGTCAAATATTTTGCGCGATGATTCCGTAAGCAACTGCAACGTTTAACTTTTGTTTCCGCACAACTAATGAGTCCCAATTTCAGAACGCATTGTTAGATTTACTGGGAGGTGCCGATAGTGATATGTTGGCAACGATAACCACAACGACACTGCAAAATGCGCCTAAAGCTCCGGCGATCAATCAAAATGATTTACTCGATTTGCTCGGCGGATTAGATATGACATCAACGGTGGCCCATCTGCCGACGCTTATGGATAACAACTCAAACGGCAACACAATCTTGCCTCTTGACAATCTAACGAGTGTATCGTTTACTGGAGGGCCAGTGACGACACCGTCCAGCGTGTTAAATGACCTAACAATGCAAAACACAATTCTGCAATCGCCTATTTCAATTCCAACCGACTTTCCAGTTGCTATGAATAAGTTGACAGCATTAGATAAGAATGGACTTGGTGTTTTCCTGCTGCCTTCGAAGAGCAATGGATTCCTTCAGATTATGATGACTGCCACAAACAATTCTGCTACTTCGTTAGAGCAGTTTCTCTTCCAAGTAAATACTTTTTTTTATTTGTTTGCCTATTTTTTTTCTAACGGTGATTGTTTCCATAGGCGGCGGTTCCTAAAAGCTTTACATTGCAAATGTTGTCACCGTCAGGAACAGTGTTGCCTCCAAATGGAACAATAACTCAAGAGATGCGTGTGACCCGCTCAGCTAATGTAAGTACAAAGAAATGTTTTTTCAGGCGTCAACTTCATTCTTCTTTTATTGACAGGCTGTCCTCCGAATGCGATTACGCATCTCATACAATGTTGATGGAAATCCAGTGTTGGAACAGTCGGAAGTCAGCGGATTTGATGAAGACGCATTCGATTAAGCACTAGTAAGAATCAATTTGGCTTCAAGTCAGCAAGTCGTTGAAAAATTTAACTTATATGGTAAAGATTAATAAAGTGAATTGTCACCAGTAAAAAAAAAAAAAAACACATACAAACATGTTAATATGTAAAAGTACACACAATCGTGAGATGACGAGAACTTGTGCGAATTTTTGAACAATATTGTGCATTTATTAGCTGCTTACTATCCGTTAAACTGGTAACTGGTCAAAATGGGCAGTTGTGACGAAGTCACATGCCTTCAACATCATGTTTTGTGTACTTGCGTCTTGAAGTGGCGAATCATTGTAAATGGATAATAGAAAAATTGACGTCCCTAAAATAATAACTCTGAAATTTGATGGTATTAAATTGAAATTTCGGAATTCTATAAGTTTTATTCGCTCTATTACACGAGTTATGTTACATATTTAAATTATTTTTTATTATGTTTTATTTTTTGCCTTAATGTAATAAGAAAGTGACATGAACATACAATTAATGTCTTTGCTGCATCTAATTCACCCCCTTCAACGTTTTCGCACGAATCGAAAGCAGTTTTTACTACTTACAAAGTAAAATATCTATTACATTTATATGATTTTTGTTTATCTTTCATTTGTATGTACATTAGTAAAAAGAGATGATTTTTATGATACTACATAAGAATTTAAAAGATTAAATATTGGGCGGGATGGCAAGAATTACAAAATTCACCTCGATACAATGTTGGCGCCTTTGTGCTTAACTCTAACTGTACTTAATGAATCGTTTATGCGTTTTTACCTTTATTAAATAATCAACATTTATTTTTTACCTTCGAAATGTTTGTTTTGCCAGATACGAACCTCTACAATTTAATTTCAATTTTATTATTATTTGTTTCGTTTGAATAAATTTGTAGAAGCTAAAACGTAAGTTATTGAAAACATAAGATATTTTCTATAAATTATTGCAACATATTCCTAATATTATTTTTTAAATTTGCCCACACATATGTGTTTGTGTATGTGCGGAAAATGTACAGAGAATCAGCTAAATATATATAAAATAATAAAGCGTATTATTAATACAAACCCGAAACGGTCTGATATTTATTGCCAGTGGATTTACAGGCTTAGAACGACTCAATTGTCTGCAACCAGCTCAGAAAATTAAGAAAAGATTGACATACATACATTCTTTTTACACAATTATTTTATATTTATTCAAATAGTTATTTTTATGTTATCAAAATGGTAAAACAATAAAGTAAAATACAACTAAATTGGGAAATTGGGAACACAAAAATGTATAATTTCTGTTGAATTTAAAATCCAAATACATCTATATATTTATATAATTAGCGTTAGACATTAAAAATGTGCTTTTAATTCAAAATGTATTTTAAAATGAAATGTTTGAGCTAAATCCGAATGACTTGTAAACACAAAACAACATTTATGAAGTCATTTTCAAACATTTCAACATTGCACACGAGAGAGGCTTACAGATACTTTCTGTAACTCCGCAAATCACTGCTGGCCGAATCGTCGGAAATTCCATGAATGTCAACGGCGGCTGCCGCAGTCTCAAACGACGGCGGTTCCGCCATTGGACTAGGAGGATCAACAGTTTTTATAGCCTTACGCCTGCCACGTCCCGAGCGAATTCCACCGGCAGTTCCAGACGCACCAGCCGAGCTGCTTCCACTGCCGCCACCACCCGAGCCGACAGGTCGCCCTTTTCGCGGACTATCGCCGCTGTGTGTGGCCGCCGGTTTGCGTCCCGGACGTCTCTTTTTTCGCTTCTTGCTGCCATAACGTGGATCGTAGTCATATTCATCGTCAGCTGGAGATTTAGGTTCATCCAGCGAGTCCATGTCATTGATGTCAATATCGTCGTAGAACCATTCTCTTGGTAGTTCATCTTTCAGCGATTGGCTGTCCTTGCTGTCCGAATTTGTGTCAACAGCGCCCAGCGATGAAGATTCTTCTAAAATTGCACTATTTAGGTCGGCGTCGACGTCGTTTGTTACTAACACTGTTGCCGGAATATTATGATTGGTCAGAACGGGCGGCGGCACTGGAGCGCTCTGTGGAATCGCGTCCCGCCGTAACGCTCCGAATGGACGCAAATATCTAGTCAGATACTGACGGCGACTTTTGCGCCAACGCGCCGCCGGATAGGAATAGAGTTGACCTTGTTTGAAGCCTGGCATACGCTGCCGCCGATGCATGTAAAGAGAACAGTGGTTCTGTGCGACGCCTGTTTGCGGATCAAAGAAGGGCAGTCGCAGACGTCGCTCAATGCACAGGCGAGTGTTGAAGTTGGCGCTGTACTCGATGGTCTCTCGATATGATGAGGCGTTTATGTAGCTTTCGATTTTAGCTAGGTTTGGCAACGAAACTATCTGAATATCCACGGCCGACGACATAGCTGAGTTTGGCCACAAACGTTTGATGATAAGGACTAATAAATATGACCAATTCTAATTGGATTTGCCTATTTGGCAAAGTTTCACACTTATGGAAATATCAGATTTAAATGCTTTGGTGCTGATAGTACACATCATAACACATCTCAAAAATTATTTTTTTCATTTTTTCATTAAATTACAAATAAAATTTATTGCAAAAAATCCTTTGGCCTAATCTTTTTTATTGACGTTTGACACTTGACAGGAACGCATATATGCACCACAATATATATTTAATGTAATATGTAATATGTATATTTATAATGCTATAGCAAATTTTAACCCATTAAGAGCATCAAATTAATTATTTAAAAAATTATCTTAAAATTCTTCACATTATTTCTGTTAAGAAAAATAGCAAATTGCTGTTGGTCAACAATTCGAAATATTGAAAAGAAATGTGGCATGTAATTTTTACAAATATTAAATAGCTCGAATTTAAATTCCTATCTTAATAAACACATTTATTTATTATTTCGTGGTAAAACAAAAAACTCAAAAATACAATTAAAAAAAACCTTAACCTATATTTAGACAAAAACAAAAAAATTGTGTCAATCTTTTAAAATATCGTTACATTTTTTCATTATTTAAAATTATTGACAACCTTTTTGTGGGAAATTTTCTATTTTTGTTGAGTCTTACGTGCTACCAGACGAAATTAATTGCTCAGTATATTCCAAGTAAATTCGCTGCCATTGAGCCTGTTGCTTGATGTGTTCTAGGGCGTCAGCCAGTAACGTGTGTTTAGCGATTCCCAGAATACTGTTTTTGGATTGGTCAGCAAATTCGTGGGCTGGACCCAATAAGTCGTCTAGTAACAGCCGTAGACGGGACTCAGTTCCGAAATGAGCCAAGTGATAGCCCAACATCGAATACCAGTAACGCAGCTCCAGTGGTGAGTTGATAGAAAAGCAGATTTGTATTTGATTTTCAATGAAATGGAGTTTGGCTGCATGTTCCCAAGTATTACACGACCTGCAAAATGAAAAAATGAGACATTACAGAATGTTCGCCAGTTTCTTAGGTCAATACTTACATTGAAGAAAAGGTCCGCGCAGTATTTTGTTGTGAATACATTGATGATTGTACCGAACTTAGTGGATAGTTCTTTAGGTTTTTCTGGAAAGTTTTGGATGATGTGTTCAAACCATGACGTACGATTGGATCCTTAGAGTTGACCACAACCCAGCTTTCCAGTTTTTTGCAATACGAGTATGAAGTTCCGTTTGAGAGGATAATGAATGGAGCTCCGCTTTCGGTTATGAAAAACTGAATGACGAAACCTCCTTTTAATACATCAGAACACGTGGAGGTGATGCTGACGGATTTCTCTGTCATATTCCAAATGCGAACAAGACCACATTCAGTGATGACACCGCCAAGAAGAGAATCGGAACTCTATAACACAAACAATTAGCAAAATACTGGCAGGCCGTTTAATAATTCTATTTACAAAGGCGCACTGAACAGCTGCTGTGGGCATGTGCAGAACAGGCAGGAGGAGGATGCCAGTATGAAGCTCCAGGAAGCGGAGTGTGCCATCCATACTGCACAACAAGCTGTATTTTGGGCAAACTGTGAAAATTGAAATTGGCGAGCCTAAGTAAACGTCCCACAGGGTCTTATCCTTCTGGGCAACCGGGGAGCACGCAACTTTACTTAGTTTTCCATAGGACGATGCTGTGCCATCATTGTGTACCTATGCCATTTTAGATTGAATATTGGATTCTATGGAATATTTCGTGGTTACCAACCTGAAGACGGACATCATTTATGGATTTTGCGTAGATGCCTTTTAATGGAGCAGCCTTGCCAGCGTTTAGACGATTTAGCCTAGCAAATCGAATAGCTTCCATGTTGGATGATTGTGGACACTGCTTTTCGGACGTAGTGTTATCTTCCGTGATAATTTGCGCCTTAATTGGAACACTCGGACCTGCCTTTGTCAAGCGATTGTCTAGACTTCTGTTTATAAAAAGTACAAGTTCAGGTAAATTTTTGTATTTTCATATATGAAATGCTTACAGTTTCGATGGCCGTTCTGCATTAAAATCGAAATTGCCAACCGCGATTGACGCTCGTTCCTCCACCGTGGAAACCGTTGTGGCAGCTGTATTTGTCGCCTGAACCACAGCCACACTATTAGGTGTATTTGAGATGGATTCGGTGTCGGACAATATTGATGTAATGTTTCGAGACGAACTTTGGAATTGTGGCTCCGATGCTCTGAAAGAAGTAAAGGTTAGGTAACCAAATTATAAATAATCCGAATTTAACAAAATCTTACATGTTATCTTCTTCATTATTTGGAATAAATACTGGAGTGATTCTTCTCTTGCCATCCGCAGTTCTCGTTTCAATTTGTTTCTGGATAGCCTTTGCAGGTGACGTAATCTGCATTGACTGGGAATCAGAAGGTAGCGGACGAGGAAGCGGCGGAGGCGGCATTTGTATAGAAGCCGAAGAAGGCAAAACCGGCTCTTGCTTTTTGTTTTCCTTCAGCGCAGTCAATAGAGACGCGTCTTCGATAATCAATTCTTTTCCAGATTGAGTATTTAAGTCTGAGTTGATGCCCTTGCCATACATGCGTTGGTACAAAGCATTCTTGTCTTCCACTGACAATGGCACTCCAAGTTCATCTGGGCTAAATTGCAGACACGCCAATGTACCGTCTGTGCTGCATGCAAGAAGAATATTCTCAAGAGTACTCCAAGAAAGGTCGAGAACGCTATCTTTGAACAGGTCGTGTATGACAACAATGGGTCGCTGCAGCGCTGTCACCCAAACTGATAAAGATCGATCGCGAGACCCAACTGCACAACAACAATACTGTTTATTAGCTTTAGGAGTGGATCGCTTCAGAATTGAGTTATGGAAGCGAACACACGTCACTGCCTTTCTGTGACCGACAAAATCTTTGTCACGCTTCCATCCCTCACGCTCTATTATATTGGCTGTGGCACCACCGCCGTTCATGGCGTGCGCAGTCACGAGGTATTGACCATCTGGTGACCATGAAAGTCGCAAGATGTGAGTTGTGCCGCCGCAGTCTTCAAACGGCTCAGTAATGTTTGTTAAACTCGTCCAATCGGAGGTTTTCCAAATTTTGATGCTTTTGTCGTCAGATTGGGAGGCCAGAAATTTACCGACTGGATCCCAAGAGACACCCTTTACTAAACCAGTGTGACCCTTTAATATTGCTGAAATCTGCGGCATATTGAGAACATCCCAAACAATAATGTTGTTGTCAACACTGCAGCTGGCCAGCCAGCGACCTTGTGGTGACCAAGCTAAATCAAGGACATCCCCGCTGTGGCCTCGTAGCGTTGCAACACTTCGCCAGTTTTCAGCATTTTTTGTCATGCCACCACTTCCAAATACGCCACTAGGACCCGATCCAATTTTCCATATAATTACCACTTTGTCATCACCACCTGACGCCAGCATTGATCCACAAATGGACCAACGGACACAGTTGACACAAGCCAAGTGGTTGTCCATTTGACATAGAATTTTCGGCACACTTCGATTATGTTCATCTTTTTCTGACAATACTGGCGCCAAATTCCATATGACAACGCGTCCAACATCGTTTCCTTGCCCGCCGGTAGCAAATTTTTCGCCCTTTGGATGCACATCGACAGAAAATATCGGTTTATCTAAAATTGTATATTATCATGAGATTCATATTTTAAAAGAGAATTTAATATAATTATTATTTTCTTTATAATTGAGGTTAAGTTGGGAGTACATTAAGAAAGCATCATTTTATGTACTTACCATCGTAATGGACCCAGGCAGGCTTCGAAAGTTTCATTTTAAACACAATATCGCGAAAACTGTGCCCGCTATGCTTGGGTTAATATTATTTTTTAAATTTTATTATTTCGTTTACTTTTTGCGTACACACAAACATTAAAGTAAATTTTGTGAACTCATCACTCATCAGAATTCTTAATGAACTAAATACCAACACAACACTTAAAAGATTCTCAGATTTTTTTTTGACTGAATGGAACTAAGTTATTATTTGGCATTTTTATTTTTATTTTATTGTCTACAAGAAGTTAATGAATTTCTCTTATGGCCGTCGCTGTAATTAAAGTAACTATACCAAAATATGCCAATAAAGTCACCCGCGTTTAATTAATATATTCGTCGACCTCAACTTAACTAGTGAGTAGTGACAGACAAGACAGACAGAGGACCGGCTCCGGGCCAATACAATTACTGAATGTTTTTTTTTTTACCCGTGGCTGAAACCGGGATAAATTGCATAATTGTCATTGTATGTACGGTATAATGATTAGTTTGGGATGCGCGCGCAATTTTTCTATGTTAACAAGGTGTTCAGAGATTTGATTTTTCTTCAACAGTGTTCGAAATCTATTTTGAGCCAGAAACTCTAACATCTTTAAAGCAAGGTCATGGATTTGTTTATGGGTCTAAATATCTCGCATTTTGTTAAATGTTTTTTGATTTTAATACATATATAGATATTTTATCATTTAAACTGCGCTTCATATATATGTCTTTAGACATATGACTTACATGAGTTATGATTTATATATAAACTCGCTTAAATAGTCACTCTTCACATTACAGCCGCAAGGACTTGCAAAGCAATAATTATTTTTCTAAATAAAAAAGATGCTGAGACAAATAATACGTAACGGTCGTAAAATACAAAGTCAAGTGAGACACAAAGTGCCAAT
The DNA here is from genome assembly GCA_026546915.1 of Sylvicola fuscatus. NCBI lineage: Eukaryota > Metazoa > Arthropoda > Insecta > Diptera > Anisopodidae > Sylvicola > Sylvicola fuscatus. Next base: position 63,378 of record JANSTS010006413.1, on the reverse strand, counting down.
ACTTAATAAAGGAACCGACGTGCTAGGATCTGGTGCCATTGCTTCCCTGCAACCAAAGTTGCTGCGTACATTCTGCAGTTCGCATCAGACCGATCCACTGGGACTGGCTCTTATCGATGCGGTGACATACGAAACTGTTTGCTCGGAGACGCTGGAATCCCTATGTGATTATTTTGATGAACTAATCGAGTCCACTCCAGAATTGAAGCTGGCTGACGTCACGTTTGGGGTATGATTCTTTACACTTGTAATAATTGAACCAACTGATTTTAATAATTTCAGGATGGTGTGCTGACAGTAAATTTAGGAAATCTATATGGTACATATGTGATCAACCGGCAATCGCCAAATAGACAAATATGGCTGAGTTCACCGAAAAGCGGCCCCAAACGGTATGACTTTGTTGCCTCTTCTGCAGACAAGAAAAATGGGTTTTGGCTTTACAAACATGAAGGGATCACACTACACGAGTTGTTGCAGATGGAAATCAATCAAATTGCTAAAACTCCAGTAGATTTTCTATCATTAACTCATGGAAAGCGGATGTAAATTAAATGTTTGCGTTAGTTTATAATGTACATATTGTGTAAATGGTGTAAATAATGCACTTTTTATAAAAATTAAAGTTGTTTACACAATGAATTTTTTTTAATTGATTATATCTTACGGTTCATTCATTTAATCTGACTCCATGCATTTTTTTTGATATGTATTTAGTAAAAAAATGCAAGTTTTCGGCCAAAAACTATATCACTTAAAAGTATATTTTAATTTCCCCATCATGTCGAGGCTAGCAGAGACAGCAACCAACTTACTTGAATTAAAAAGCGCCTGCATTTCGCAATTCTATGATTTTTTATGCATCAGCTGCACTTCCTAGATCCTGCCACTCTTCGATTCAAAAAAAAAAATGGTTCGGCTGATTGATTGAGATTTTTACTAAGTTTTCTTCCATTCTTCAGGTATATGGTAGTTAGAAATAAAAAAAAAACATTAAAACGGAGTTGTAAACCTTTGCAAGCAAAACTTAAGTCAAAGGAAACCAACTAATCTTTGCCCGTCTACTGTCTGTCTAGGCCAAACCAAATTCGACGAAAAAAGATCATAAATTAGTTTTATAAATTTTATTTCAAATTATTGTATTAACTATTAATCAAACCAAAATTAAACGATTTAAACTTTGAATTGTTGTTTTCGTTGTTGTTAGTTGATTTTAAAAATGTGTTATTTTCTGCTCTCACGCATTCTTATTACAGTATATTAGGCATTTGATTTAATTAATGGCACTTTTTATCAATTCATATAAATTATAGATCAATCATTGATTTGTGCATTAACATAAATTTAGAAATTTAGTCTCAACTGACGAGGTATAAGTATTTACAAAAATTCGATGTCGCCTATAAATTACATTTATAAGACATTTTCAGAACGTATACCCCACAAGTTAATTGAGTGCAGTAAGTCAAAGTACATAAATTGGTGTGAATGTGTAAAATCATTCATTTTTCGACCAAAGGCTCATTAAGGCACTTTTACAGTACATCTCTATTACATCGTCAATGAGAAAGTAAAAAATAATACTCTTAGTCGAAAACCTAACGTAAAACTAAAAATATTTGTAAAACTTCGAGTAATTTGAAATTTTCAGATTAGTTACAAATTATTTTACATACAAATTATTACAGAAAATATCTAAAACAAAATATATTTTGGCACTACTCAGTTCTAGAAAATCAATTATTATATTTCACTTCAGTTAAGTACCAATCCCCAGTGAAACCAAGCATGATATTAATAACAAGTCACAGGAGTCACTTCAGTGATACCTACTACCATGTAAAAGAAAATTATTGGCTTAAATGAAAATCAAAATGGAACACAAAAGGCTTCCTATTGGCTTGGTGCCACAATTCATATAAAAATCGAGGAGCGGCATAAAGCGACATTAATTAGAGGAAACTAGAAATCAATGTTAGAAACATTTCGAAAATGTGTTGCTTCGATTATTTTCCGGCGTACGTGGGATTCTTAAATGTGGAAGTGGCCTGTTTGTAAATTGGATTCTCGCCGGTGTCCCACTTAGCCATCATACGTTCCTTTTCGAAACGAGCAAACTCCCGACGATCGTGAATGGAAGTCAGCAGCTTCCACAGCAACAGAATGGCCAGACCGATCAACACAATGGCCGCTATTACGCCGAGCACGACGCCCAACATGAACACCTTGGGTGGACATTCGCGCTCCTCTTGCGCTCGTACAGTCACTTTGTTATTTTCCTCGGAATAAACGAACGAGTATCGGCAATCGTATTTGTCATAGAAAGTGCAGAATCGTTCATTAAGATCGGCATTGGCTAAAGACAAACAAGACTCAGTTAGAATCAACATCAAATATGAACAAGACAATTGTGCTTACTTTTGACTTCATCGACTGGTGTCGGCACGAAGAGCGTACAGTTCTCGGCACAGAGCCCCTCTTCCTCCAAGCGTCCAACATGGTACATTTGGCACTCAACGCAGTCTCTAAACTCTGGACAACGACCCAGACATGTTGGGCATTTCTCGCAGTACTTGCCAGAGTATCGTGTCTCATCAGTCGACGTGCATTTGCAAACGCCGCACTCGCACGAACCTCGTCCAGAGCAAATTTCGTTGCTATTCGGCGCTATGCATGTGTCATTCGATTGGCGGCACTCGCATGCAGTGCCTCCCCATCCTGGGCGGCACATGCACACGCCACAGCTGCATTCGCCGTGTTCAGGGCCGGAGCAAATCAAATCGTTGTAGTGGTCGCAAGAGTGATTGTCACACTCGCAATGTTTACCACTAAAGCGTTCCTGGCCATTTTGATGGCGATTGCATTCGCACACACCGCACACACAGTTGCCGCGACCGCTACAGTCCACCTGTGTGTTATTGTCTGGACGACAGCCGATATCCTTTTCAGACTTGTTTTGGATTTCGGTGCTGAAAAGAAAAAATCACGTTGGAATAAACGCTGCACATAGTTCATCCCCAAGTTGTACTTACTTAGAGCACTCGCACTTCTTACCGAAGTAAGATTCATCACACTCACAGATGCCGCACTTGTACGTTCCGTGAGTATTGCAGTTAATGGAACCAACATTACCATCCTCCTCGCACTGACAGCTACACAACATCTCCAGGTCAATGATTAGACTTTCGTTAATGCCAACAGGGTATATTTGGAACATCTGACGCCAATCAGACGGATTTTGTGGGCAGGAGGTGACTAAAATCTCGGCTTCGAACCTAACAACATCGCCAACCTTAAGGCCGTCACATTTGTTTGTGGCCAAGAGAGGCCCGCCACTCAAACAGGATGAATAGTAGGTGATTTGGACAGCACTTGTGGAATTATCCTTCATTTCAACGGACGACGAGATTTTCTGTGCACATAAGAACAGGATCATCAATATTGCCCATAATTTATAACAATTAACTACTTACACTGTATTCTTCCTTGACTAGCTGGACAACATTAGATGAATCGTTTGACAGAACAGCGCTTGAAGAACCTTCAACATGCTTCGACAGTTTTTCATAGACATTGTGCTGCTCTTGGACGACAGCGAAAATGACGTTAATGGCGTTCTGTTTGACCTTCAAATTGATCTGCGAGATGCTGGGATAGTCCTGAATTGTTGAATGTGAGTACATGCCATCGCTACTTAAATGACATTTGCCATCATTGGGAGTGATTACACCACCCAATTTGCCGTCACCAGCATAATGGAAGCCAGCATCTGTTGAGAACACCAATAGACGACGAGCCTTCTCGCGCCAGCCAATTTGATTGCGGCATACAACCGCCTGCATGATGGCGTCGAATCCACCTTCGGGGGCGTCCAAATTTCCGGACACTGCGGCTTCTTTGACTTCGGTCTGCATATCATTTAAGAGACGTTATAGTTTGGAAACTTTCTTTGGTATAAAAAAGGTTTGTTAAAAAGCGCAGTTCCGAAAGAGGTTAAAGGCAAAGTGTTTTGATTATTTTACGAACAATTCATGCAAAATGTTCATTACAAACAATCATATCAATATAAAAAGCAGTTTTTGTTAGTTGTTTTTACATATAAATCAAAATAACAATACTTCTAAAAATAAAAAACCCAAAACCAAACCTATTTTCATGCATTCCATACCATAAATACATAAATGATGTTAGTAACATAATGTTGTTGTGAATGTGGTTGAGACTTATGTTTATTGTAATGTTGTAAGTGAAATAAGCAGAGACTCCGACTATTCCAAATGGCTGCAACATTGTTGTTTTGCGGAATATCGTAGGTTTTAACATAATTTACAGCGTTAATTTGTCTATATTTTAGTTCTCAAGCAAAAAAAAAACTGGAGTGTTTCGTGTATCAAATAAATATTGGTGATTAAATTCATATTTTTTAAATTGTGTATTTCCAATTTTGTTAAATCTATTATTTTGTGTTCAAAAAACAAGAACTGAATTGGTAAGATGAGCGAGATGTTTTCACAACTTACAGCGAAACGACGAGTGTTGGTACTCAATGGCATCACATTCCGGAAACCATATGGAGCGGCGCATTTATCACAAGGCTCCTTCAAACTAACACATAACATAGCAGTCGAGATGTTTAACAAATTTATTTTAATCCAACAAATTTTTTAAGATGAAAAATAATTTCACTCTTTTGATTTGGCATCGTTTTCCTCTGCATAGCCAGATTTATAGCAGACCATATGAGATGAGTGATAATGGATGGGACAAATGTCTTCGATTCGCAGTGACAATAGCAAATGCAATTGAAAACCATACAGATATGATTGAAAATAACCTCAAAACACCAACAGCACCCAAAACGTGGGTCGCAATGAAGAGATACCAACTGATGGGAATTGTTACTCCTAATTTCCTTAAGTTTCACCTACACATGCAATTCATAATGCCAGAATACATACAAATTACACGACAAAATACATACCACAATTGCAATAGCAAATCTTAATACAAAAAATATACGCTAATGCATTTAATCTTAGTTAAACATTTTCTTATCTTACTGATTCGCCGACGCTCAGTTATGCTTCGCGAAGATTTGCGATAGCGGCTGGCGCTGTCACAACTCTAGGCATTTGTGCGCATATTTTTTGCAGCGATTTTTTATTGCAATCCTTAAATACTCTAAACGAGCAACCATAAAATGACAAACATAAAAACATTTAACAACATTTTTAAACATACAGCAACACAAGAGTTATCCCCATATAGTGAAAGAACTTTTTGATTGTATGAATTGGAAAAAAAATTCTACCAAATGCAGTAAGAACAACAATTTACTTAAAATACGAAAGAATGAGAAGAAGAACAGTAATTTGGCTGCGATGAAATTTGTAAAGCTACTTTTTGTTTGGCTGACAGTGTTGCCGCAAAGGATAAGACTTACAGAGAACATTTTCGTATCAGTACTAAGTGGCATGTTGTTTCTGAATCCATATGGAGCTTCACAACCTGGACATGGTTTCTCTAATCTGGAAAAGGGCGATAGTTTTTTTTAGAGAATACAAAACACGAATCTGCGGTCAAAGGAGTAGCACTTAGCAGCCTGCAGCACGATGCGACGATCCAAATCAAGGTGACAATCTACACACAAAAGTAATCCACTTTGGGAACAGAAAACGTTTACTCACTTTTTAGGTACGGTGGAGACGTATGGCATCAAGACTTTGTCAACAAATGAGCCGAACCCAAGTCGAAAGTCGGAGGTGAGTTTTCGCATTTCTTCGGAGAGTTTGTCACCCAAATTGGACAAACTGTTCTTATCGTCTTCCATGGATTTCGACAAGTCCATCAAATAGTAGAGATCGACTGGATACGCCTTAGCTTGTGAATAGTGAACATCAATTCGATGAGGTTGATCTGCGAATAAAGATTCGGTATTAACTGCCCAAAAAATAAGCTGAAAAATTGTACTTACTTATTCTCAGTTTGAGATATACTCTCTGTGGACTGATTTGCACAATATCTTCATACCCGCTGCTGCTGCTGCTGCTGCTACTATAACTTCCACTGGAGCTAGAAGAGTATTCACTATAAGAGCTTCCACCTGCATAGCCTCCCGATGCAGATTCGCCAGCAGCCGCAGCTGCTCCGCTGCCATTTGCAAGTGACAAGTTACGAGTCACTTGTTTAAACTCTTCATAGTCGGGGTTGTAGATGAATTCCTCGGCACAGCTTCCTTGTGACTTGTGGGTGGGATCAAAGCATCGTGCTCGATCAAAGTCGGGCTGGCGGCACCAAGCGCATCCTTTTGTTTGTATACAGTCACGACAGATTTCTTTGCTGCCACATGGATTCAACAAAAACGGCTTGGCTGACGTTTGACATGTGCTGAGTGTGCACAATGTCGCCAAAATGACGAGCGTTAATATTTTGGAGTTTACCATGGCTGAAAATTGAACATTCTGAAAGTAAGCAAAATGAAGAACATTAAATTTCCTGGTTGGATTTACCAAATTTGTGACTTGTGTGTATTTTTTGGCCATGCAATATCGATTGGGCGAAACCAATAATGATTGATAACAATTTACAAAGGATTGACCTAGATTTCGAGACATTACTTTCATTTTCTACCCTCACGCTTGAATTTTCTGTTTTCTTTCGCCCAGACACTCCCTGCGATTTACAGAAGCTAAATGGTTTGTCCATAAAATAGCAGTTTCCTTCATTCTATTAACTTATTCCAAAGATTTAAACAAAATTTAATGGATGATACATAGAATCAATGTTCAAATTTTGTATTTTATCAAAAAAAAATGCATGTTATTGTAATGCAAGTAGTGACTAATCACAAAATCTAAAAAACATATGTGACTAAGCCATCAGAGTGACTACATCGCATGAAAAGAAATAAACATAAGTAATGCAAACGTTTGGATATTCATTTAAAATTCGTCGAATTTTGAGATGACGACATTCATCACAGCGCAATCTCAATCGAATTCCCGACAAGGTTGACGCTATCACTTTTGTTACCGCTGTAAACAAACCATCTGCTCGTGAATGCCCAAAAAAAATTAATAAAGGATAGAATATAGAAAATTAGAACACAACTCAATAAGTCACGGCATGCCAGAGAATCAAAAACATGTAAAAAAAATGTTCCGGATAAAAAAAAAAATCCCGTCCGATGTCTTGCATCCGAACTCTGAAGACGTACAAAAGCCATAAATCGTTTACATATAGTCAAAAGTGTGTTTATTTTAGGTCTCGACTCTCGACATAAATGTGTGCGTCAACCATGAGTAAAGGCAGCGATCTGTGGTCTGTGGACTTTATGTTTTTCTCACAAATTGACGTGGGCGTAACGATGAAATACGAATCTACCTTATGATAGCATTATTAAAGGTAATTGGCAAAGTTCACAACATAATTGCATTTGCAAATTATGAACTCAAAAGAAATTATGTAAATGATAAAGTTGGTGCAAAAAAGCACAGTTAAGCGACGTCTTGCTCCGGAAATAAATAATTTTAAAGATGACTCACCACTCGAATTACGAATTTGTTCTCTGCCTGAAGTTAAGACGAATAACTTTCTTAGCTTAATCAGTTTTTTTTTTTGGTGGAAAATGTTAAATTTTAATCGCACAGCAGCGACAACCGACACAAAACACTTTTCGTAATTTTGTGTGGTTTTTTTATCTTAATTAACCACAGCGCTCACACCCAATTTCGGGCACCTTGGGTAGCAAGTTTTCTTATTTAAAAGGTCAGACTGCACATGCTTTGGGCATATGCAGCTTTTCACAATTTAGGCGATAACACTTGGAAAATGCAACACAAACTTATATGAACTTTTGCACATAAATAACGCCCGATTTAACTAAATTATTGTTGAAACTAAAATAACTCCATGTTAACACCATAAATGGCAAATCGAGGAATGAACCACTGTACACTGCTAGTTCCGCGCAAGTACTGCTCATTTTATTTAAACATATATGCATATAAGAAATTGTTCGACTAGAAAAATGTATTTTTTATATATGTGTTACCAGAGCTGTATTTAGGAGAAAAATATTTAATTAAAAGTAACTATTTTAAATTTAAAAACATCTTTTCCAAAATTCTTATAACTTTTATAATTAAAAGAACTGATTGGCGTGACGTTAAGAATAGCATTTTTTTAAAAATAGTAATGAAATTTTTTAATTTTATTTTACTGGTGTCGGCATTCGTTATTACATAATAATATAGGCTCTTATTCCAAGGACACAAATAACTGTAAATTCATTTCCAATACTTTTTCTTACAAAAATAACTGTAAATAAAATTACAATTAATTTTTCTTATAAAATAGATTGTTTGGGAAGTTATTTTTAAAATTTTAGAATTAATAATTATATCCTCCCTGTAAGTTGAAGACAATATATAAATAACTACAACTATATATAATATTTTGTTACATTATATATATTTAATTTCATAGATATACATATACCGCAGCATTATAAAATAATATTAAAAATATATATGCGGGATAAAAAAATTGTAAATGTCAAGTGTGCGTACGTGCGATTGAATGATGTGAAAATTGAAAATTGTTTCTAAAAATACGAGAAAAACGTTAGTTGTTTGTAAAAAACAATAACTATTAGTTAATATAATTTATCGGAATAAAATTGTGACTAATGTCCATGTAATAAAATATGTGCAAGCAGTTTTTAGTCGCGATTCGAGACCAACAGTTACTTCAGAGCTTCAGGTATTTTTTTTTATTGCGATTTAATTTTGATTATCTTTTCGTTTTATTGCTTTTTCCACATTTACTTATAACGTTTATTTAAGTTATGCTAAAAATAAAACGTTTTATAACACTTGCATTGTATCGCAGATAAGTATTTTTGCTTTGAAAATCTGCAAAAAAAAATGTCTTTACTCGCTGGAATTTATCGTGCTTGCAAGAAAATTCTAATCTCAGCTGCATGTAGATTGGCTGCAGTTCATTATCAAGCAATGAGATCATTTTAATCGAAACCGATTCGCCTCATATAGCATATAATAGCCAATATAGGTTAACATTATTGAAATTTGGGACTGTCGCCGGTGATCTGACGTACTTATGTATATATATGTATTTTTTTTTTATATGCATATGTCTATTTATAATTGCAGATTGTAGCTACTTCGAATTGCCACAAACGAATCAATTCCAGCATTTCTAAACAATATTTAATTGTTTCTGATAAGGCGGAAACCGATACAGATTATTTAAGATGTCGTTCAACGTTCAGGGATCTCCTGACGCTAAGAAACCATGCAAAGGAATTTTGAAAACGTCGAGCAGCTTTGACAGGCATTCGACGAGTCCGGCGTAAGCAAAATTCAAACACCTTTGAATATTGTAATTCTTTATCTTTGTTTGTTTTCTTTAGTGCCGCATCGCAATTGCATAGAAAGAGTGCCAAATTTGACGAACTAAACGTTCTCCAAACTTACCATCCACCAGACAAGGATTACGGTCACATGAAGATTGAGGAGCCAAAGACACCGTACAACTTTGACGATGGCAGTGTTGACCAATTAGACGCCGAACTGCTCGCTGAAAAGTTTGTTGAAAATGTTTGGTTAGGTTTAGCATTATTTCACCGCAGTTATTTACCTTAAAGGCTACAAATGGCTGCTGACGCCCAAGCAACAGATGATGAGACGGATGACGAGCCCGAGGACGAGGAGTCGCGATGTTTGTTACAATCTTTGTTTCAACAATTAATCTGTTTTTAATGTTTTCGTTTGTTTTTGAACTCTTCAGCGCGTCGCATCGAGTTTGAGAAGCGACGCAAAGCCCACTACAATGAGTATGAGGCTGTACGACTGGCGCGCAAGTTGATCGAAGAGGACGAAGACGATGATGAAAATGATGGGGCCGCGTCCGCCAATCCTCCCATTAACAATGTTGACGAGGTGGAAAAAATGGAAGTTGATCACAGTCAGTCACCATCTTCCCATAATTCAGCCAAGTAGTTAAATAAAATGTGGCGTTGTCGACTGTGGTGATTGTTACATCGCAATATTTCTATATCGAGCTTCCATCGGCCCAACAACCTACCATCCAGTGCGTTTCTACGAAATTTAGATGTCATGCTTTCATTATTTAATTCCTACATTCATTTATTTGTTAGATGTCGCTGAAGAATCGCCTAAAACATTTTGCTCTTATTTTATATATTTAAATTAATGAGGGTTTTCCTCTGATAAACTATATTTAATATTACAAATATATTATATTACAAAAGTTCAGTTTCTTTTAGTGCAATTCATAAGACAGACAGTTAAAAACATTTGTTAGCATTTATTGCTGTTGTATGAATTTCGAAATAAAGGAAAACTGTGTGAAACATTTGAATGAATTTTATTTTATACAAGTTGGTGCTTATCCTTGCTTCACCTTCTTTTTTTTACAACAGGTTTTTTTTTTTGTCCAAATCCTTTACTTGTAGTGGTTGCTTTTCTCGCCTTGCAAAAGTAAGAACTTTTGGATACATTTTAAATGATGTTCGTAAGATTCGAACGTGCGTTTGGGTTGATTTCAGTGCCTCTTTTACTACTAACTCGATGATGATCTTTCAAAAGGAAAATTTCTGTCAATAGATTTTTTTTAAAATTATATAATATACAGTATAAATTAAAATCCGGTAAAAATGCATATGACACAACACAGGAAATTTAAAATTGCATGCAGATTGTGCTAACGTAAAACTGCATCGATACATCTATAAATTGCAGGATGCAAACCCTTTTTATATTCTAGAAAATATTGTAATAGAATATACATAGATACATTTATTAAATACATTTAAACAGAATAAGAGTCCTATGTCCTTAATATTCTAAAAGTGACCAAAATATGCAATAAGAAAGTCTGGAAAAGGTCGAATAAAAAATTTGCAGTTTCATTAACACTTTTAATGTTGCTTGTGTTTAAAAACATAAATTGACTAATTTAAAACCATAATTAAACCTCTCAATACTTACTCTTTTTGTTTTGTTGTTTTTTAATAGAAACTAATCCGGAAATTTCTTATTTGGAAATCAAATCAAATATAAATGAAATGATAAGGAAAATGTTATCTGGATTTGGTGATTATCGTTAAAAAAAATTTGTGTCTAAAAAAGAGTTCATCGTCGATTTGATCAATAATAATTAATTTAACTTCCAGTTCTCTTTTTTTAATAATTTCGTGTCAAATTACAACATAATATTATGTAATTGACTGTGAAATATTTTGCCTTTATTTAATTGAGCGGAAGTGATAAAAAAGGGGACACAATGGGCGTTAATTCACACTCATTTTCGGCACTGGGCGCAATTTATTCGGACAATCAGTTTACAAAGTCACATACAAATTATTATTGTTTTTTTTTTCTGATTTATCTTTATACACATGCTAATTTCATTTGATTTATTCCTTAATATATTTTATCAATCTACCATGCTATTATTTATTTAAATTAATTTCCCAGTAATATTACATTAATTATAAAATAATGATTTTTAAATCATTTTATGCTGTTCATATTAATGTAGCTGTTACAGGATTTGTGTGTTTCAATAATAAATAGATGAAAAGTTCGTTAAAAGTGAACAAAAATCGTGAAAATAGTGAGTGGGTGGCGTGGGTAAGTAGTCAGCCCAGATTAATGACAACACCGACATGTGAGATTTTTTAATAATATATAAATATAAAACGGTGTCAAATAAACATTCAGCCTCTTGCGTAGAACAAATGTGTTGGTGTTCCTATTGATTTAGTCGCTATTGGCCGCTCGAGCCGTGGCAGTGGCTCAGCCGTCCTTTGCTGGAGTGTTCCCTGTTTCATTTACTTTGTTTTTAAAACATTCTTTCAGCATCCTCAAAATATCTGAGCCACACAAGAGTGAGTGCTCAGGTGAAATAGAAAAATACATGAAACATGAACACAAAAGCAAATCATTACAGACTATTAGGATGGATACTCCACATATAAAGCTTATTTGTAGATCTCAGGGATCAAGAGGACAATGTCGTACGTAAAAAGGCTATTCTTCAAGTCATATATATTTCTGTTATATGCAAGAATCTCGGATTACTCTCTCCCTTTTGAGCACTTTGTCAATTGTACATGAGTTACTCATATACAAAACTATCTATCTATATATATGAACGTTGTTCTTAAGGTCAATGGTCATTCTTAAATGTTTACGGTATGAGAAATAACAGTATCGCATAAATGTACCAATGCACACACACAGTAAATCACACATGAGCGACTCTTTTTATTTAGTACATAATATCTTAAAAAAAAATAGTTATTTGTTAATTGTACAAGTTTCCGTAGTGGTCACATTGACTATACATTGTTGTGCTAATCAATGGAAGTGAACTACATGCTTGAAGTTAAGATATCAGTTAAATATATAAATTGGGTATATATATATGTATAGGTATATGTGTATATACGTAAGTGATTAAAACAGTGAAGCAAAGACTTGAAAGCATTGTGTATTTGGTTTTGTTAAAATGTCCAAGACGTGGTCAGTAGTATCCGGTATCGAATAAACATAGTATGTTGGGGTTTATGCTTCAGAGTTCTCGATGTGCTGTGTGCCGGGTGGCACTCGGTAGCTTGTGTACGTTGGATTCAAAGCGTTCTTAGCGAAGAATGGCGTATAGTCCTTCTTGATGCGACGTGGCCGGAAGGCCGGTCCAGCCGCAATTCGCTTGCGCTCCTCATTTTCCACCTCGGACTGAGCCTTCACCTCTGCTGGTGGCCACTTCTGATCTCCACGCATATTGGCGCCTCCTGCAACAATAAATATTACAATACAATTAATAGCTATTAAGATCGCATAATATCTCGTGAGGTACAGGTGAAATGTATGTCTGTGGCATTCTAAAATGAGCGCAATAAATTTAAGTTTAACGTTGGCTAGGGCATGGAGGGTTGAATGCTAGACGCAATTTATTTTTCAGCGCATTTAATTAAATAAATGTGAACCCTTTATTTTAAGTTAGTGTAGGGTTTTAGGTTTCTTAAAATATATGAGGCATTAATGTCATTTGGTAAATTTTTGCTATCGCCGAATCTCCAAGAATTGATTTGCCCATTCGATGTCACTAAAGTCTATTCACAGAGCGACGCTAGTGAAGCGGATCCGTTGGCATTTACGAGTGGCTGAAGTGAATGCCATCAATGCGATTACTATCACTTGCATCAGATTCGTCCAGGCTTTGTAGTATTTTATTGTGTGATCATCACTACCCATTTAACTTTTCTGCAACACCTTTTAACTCGTAAAGGTCGTACCATAAAAATTACGGCTGTCGCCATAATCATCGCCTGGATGTGTACATGCTGCCGAACACATATCTCCGCTGGTACAGTTTCGATAAACTTTATTGCCATCATTTTCATTAGTCCCAATATGGCAACTAAGTTAAGATTCATTCCATACGCTTTTCTTATGCTCCTTTACAGCCACCAAGGCGTTATACGGTACTATTGTGCTACAAACTGAAATCAAGTAGACCAACAATACCATAAACCAATCGAACGTAAATCCTGCTGCCAACTTACCGAGCATATAATCAATTTTATCATATTCGCTTTCTTATGGAAATGCGGTGCGAATCCTTGGGAGTTGGAACTGCCGAGACGGCGATGTACAAATCAACGGTCACACAGTCATAAGGCTGATTATGCACGAATCACGCGTGGAAGAGGATTGATTTATTTTTAGAGCAGCGTGTGAATGTCAAAACATATAATGTTAATGATGAAACCATCCAACATCCAAGCTTGCTACATAATTTCAATTCCTTACAACCCCCCCAGCAGATTTCGGAATCTTCGTGCGTTCAAGATTTATTTGGCTTGGTGCAAATTTTCTACTCCGCTGTGTATAGGATATTGTAAGCTATAGTACATCCTTTAATCAGAATAAGGATTAATATGCTGACTGATTAACGAATTAGGTGTCATGCTGGCTATTGCGAAGAATTTGTACGTACTCCAGGGAATATACGTATCGGTCCATCTCCACAGCTTTCCAAGGAAACACGTGCACGATTGGTCGCCTAATCCGATTTGACCAATCCCGATTTCATTTGCTAGATGTGCACAGTTATCATCAACATAACGATGACTTTGATGCCGAAATCGATAAAGGCAATGAGTTGAGCCGCATGCAAAAGGACTGTTTTCCATGTTGACGTTAAAATTGAGTAAATTTTTCTGTTAATTACACTTTTTACTGACTGCACAGTTATTTTGCGGGGGTGAAACAAACCCTGCGAGTGTCACTAAAATATCGGTTAAATTTGGATATTCGAAAAATGTTGTCATGGGCAACATTTCTGAGTATTGTTTGTTGAGGAACGCACATAAGCCATTCCATATAGGTAAATGCTTTAACTACTTGTATGTACATAACGGTGTATATGTTTTCAGTTTCAGCATAACATATTACATTTCCACATCCCTATGGCATAAGATGTTCATATATACATATAATGTTTATGAATATATCTTCGCATATGTGTACGTATATGGTATTTGCGAGCTAGCGCACACTTTCTGCTATGTGATATGATGTTATGAAAGCTCACTCTGTGTTTTTCCGTTCAAAGCATCAAGTTGTTTATCATTTCGCCTTTTTCATGATATTGTTTACCCTCTCCTCATGCAGTTTTCGTCCACTTTTCTATACTTTTCCACTTATACGAGGGAATAGAATGCCATTTGGCGTTTACTTGGGTGCCTCCAACCCTTACGAAAAGCGAACTGGAGTGTTTTCCAAATTGGGTTTATTTTTCTATTTGTTTGCTGTTTTTCCTCGGCTGATGTAAGTGTTTTATTTGTCTGTTTTTGAAACAAATTCTGTGCTATCATGCTACATATACGCAGTTTTGTACGCCAGCATTCATGACACAATATGCAAAAAGTAAAGCATTACAATCATATTAATTCACAAAAAGGATAATATTTGCCGAGCGGCTGTGTACAAGTGTAACGCGTCGCGTCGCGTCGCATCGTTTTATTAGCAACATACATACATACATATATGCATATAACATTAAATCGGCCAAAAGTTACATATTCATACCTAATTTACCTATATATACTAGCGTGTGTGTATGCTCATGAAGTTTTATCTAATTTATCGCGAATTTGTAACATATGCAAAAGTTGTCAATTCCCTGAATTGGCAGAAAATTATAATTGGCAGTTTCCTTTCATACGGTTGAATGTGGCGCTAGGCGAACGCACGCAAATAGTTTGTTGCTTAATCTTGCCAAAAATTGATTTCAACATTTTGCTAAGAAACTGTGGAAGACTATAACTCAGAAGCCATATCACAAAATAACGATTAATTAATCAGACAAGCACACATCGAACGTATAAAGTCTGGCGCGACGCATGTGTGTGGGGAGCGCGGCAAAATGTATTAACTAGGTTAGAAAGTGTTCTTTTTTCGACTGGCAAACTCGTTAATTACCTTGAAAACTTT
The DNA here is from genome assembly GCA_026546915.1 of Sylvicola fuscatus. Classification (NCBI taxonomy): domain Eukaryota; kingdom Metazoa; phylum Arthropoda; class Insecta; order Diptera; family Anisopodidae; genus Sylvicola; species Sylvicola fuscatus. Next base: position 47,830 of record JANSTS010006413.1, on the reverse strand, counting down.
GGGCGGCTGGTTGTGATGTGACGATGGGAGATGGTTTTTGCGAAATCGGAGCTTCCTTCCTTAATTGTATAATACCAGGACTCGGTTGACGCACAGGTGATGGCCGTGGCTGAATTGTCTGGGTCGGCGGAGTTGCTTGATGCTGATGATTAGGGAGTAAGAAAGCAATTAACGTTAATATGACTTTATCACATTAGTGATTAAGCTAAACATAATTGATTTAGAACAATCTAATAAGTAATAACAATGGTAAATTCAATCAAAATATTATCCAATCGGACGGCGATAAGATTACAAGTCATGGTTGTTACTATAATAGTACAAAATACATGTATATGGTACTACATACAACTATTATAGGGTAGTTTAGCGTGTTATTACATAAGAGCGGACGTTACATTTCCATACTAATTACGGACTGCCTAACACTGCCTAACACATATAATTATGGTTAATATTTGCAGGTACATACATATGTAGGCGAGTATGCGACAATCAAAAATCAAAACAAAAAAAAAATCTAATAATTACAAAAATACAAAAATGCAAAAAAATCAAAATAGGAAGAAGAAAAACGAGTGTAATACCTGGTTCTGTGGCGCTTCGGTTTGCGCTAAATTAGCATAGGGATCGAGTGTTTGAGTTGGTTGGTTAAAATGCGATGGTGATAATGACGACAATGAAGATGGCACCGGCGATACGGGCTGGTGATTAACGTGAGACCAGCCGCGTGGACTTGTTTGAAAATTGTTTGCTTGAGGCTGGTGCGGCTGCGGCGAGAATGGCGTGGCAGCTGCCGAGAAACTGGGTGATATCGGCGCAAACGCTTTCACCGGCGGAGTGACGGGCTTTACAGCGACGCCACCGACAAAGGCTGAACCGCTGTACGGTTTCGGATATGGCAAATCGCCGACTTGTGACAGCTGCTGATATTCTGCTGTAGCAGATGGCTGATCCTGCCGATGCACCGGATGGGTGATAACGTTAGGTGCAGTGGTCGGCTGCTGTGGTGCCCACTGTTGAGCAGTGGCTCCGTTATATGAGCATTGATTAGGGGTGACAGGTGTCTGTATTATATCGCCCTAAAATTAAATTTGGAATTTTGAATTGCTAAAATGCTGCGTTGGTGAACCTTCCGTGATGTAATAAATCATTTTTTGATGAACTTTGAGCAATAATCAATCAAGTCGCGCGGGACTCGTCGGGAGTCGTCTTTTCTCTTCTAATTCAATGTAATACCGAATGTTCTGCCTCATCCCCGTCTCGTTAAATTTAATGACAGTTTTCTAATAGATAGGTACTTTTGTTGTGATTACGGATATGACATGATTTTAATATAAATGGTATGCCAAGCCAACAAATTTTTAAAAAAATATATATATATTTAACCCTGTGAAACGGTGAAGTATATAGATATTAAAAATTATGTGAAGCACTGATTCCTTTTATTCGATAATGTTGTTTTTGAACGCGAGAAATAATGGCAACTTTCTACCCTTTACGAAAGAATTTATGTACATTTAGTGAACTGTTTAACAAAGAAATAACACCAGAGGCGTTTTTATTTTGAAAGTTTATTAACAATTTCAGAAGTTCAGCCCCCTTTCTCTTTCCTAAGCTACCGGGTACTTTTGTTGTGACTTTTTTTTTTTTACCTAAACGACAATCGTTTTAAGAGAAGTTAATTTCAATTTTGTTTTCTAAATGAATGAATTTAAATTCGGTCGTCCTTCCGTCCAGATTAAACTTTTTTCGGTGCGATATCAACTGAAGGAAGATAAAACACAAACTGGCCACACGGTGACGACACAGCAAACAGATCACTGGCAACGACATGAGGATTTTCTCCATGGAACGTGCGTACTGGTACGAGCACAAGAGCTTTGTTGGACAGCTGCTGACCAACCGACTATCCAAATTTAAGGATGACATAGTCACATGATACAAACAAAATCTACAGAATAAATAATACATCTAGAGATTGCTTTTAAGCTTTGCGTTCAATCTGTTCAATGAGAAACTTCGAAAATCGATTTGATGAACTACAAATTGGCTACAGACACAAATAACAACTGGAAATTCATTTAGGTTGTCGAACAGTTTTTAATATGAAAAATGCAATTTTACGCCGGAATTAGAAAGGTGTTCATGGAATTTAATACCGTAGAATGAACTAAGAGCTTTACAGAAGAGTTTTCTATGTGTTTAAATTTAATTTGTCCTTGAGTGGTGAAAATTGCCAAGGCAAAAAACCGAAAGAAAAAAAGAGGAAATAACTTGAAAGTGGATGAGATTCAACGGTATCATGACAAAACCAACATCTAAAGAGAAGATAATCAGTAGGACTATGACCAGTGTTAAATGCGAAGTATATAAAGTGCTTATGGTCTGGAAAATTTCTGTGGAAAGACAATTTTATACCGATGTTCAGCCGATCTCTACCGCCACAACATTTAAAAAAATCGTCAAGTTGAAAAAAAGTTTGTGCCAACTGCAAAGTTTTGGTGAGCCACGACAAGGAGTGGGGGGGGGGGGATAAATGTAAAAATTATTTGTAACTTAAATCTGAAATCATTGTCTTTCCTACTTCAACTCAACATATTATATACTCGTATGTACACATACAAGAGTTTATATTGTACATATATATAGATGTTTAAACTTTGTCTCAAGAATTTTGTTTTTCTTACGTTCTGCACCCCGCGACATTGAAATCCTAATCCGTAACACAACATTTAAACGCTGCCCGAATTCCTGTTCTTCTTTAAGCGGAATGCTGTGGGTGGGCCACAAATCGCCAAGTAAAAATTCTTACGTAAAAACGCATATTAGAGGCACCATCATTTGCAAAGTTTTATTCTTTTTTTCATTATTCGATCATCGATTCATTGAAATGCTAAATGTATGTAAATATTATGATAATAAAATACATATTGCGAATAATTGATGAATTTCAAAATACGACAAAGCGGCGAAACAAAAATGGAAATATTGTTGTTGATTAAAACACAGCGAGGAAATACATTTGGTGGGAAATTCATTGTACAAAGTACAATGTACATGCATATTATGTAAATTTAATGCGTTCAAAGCTGACTGAAATCAACAACTTAATGAACCCAAAAAAGATTGGGGGAAGGAGTGGGGAGGGGGGTAGTGGGGGGATGGGTGATGGTTAAAACCAAATAAGGTCATAGAGAAATTTAGATTAAAAAGGCCAGTTTGGCCAGAAAAGTGTATACAGGACTAAAATGTGCTGTGTAAAACCCCTTTTAATCCTAATGTTTTTTTGATGGCAAACTGTGAGTTGGGATTTCGCATTAAGTCGGTTTTTAATCCTGATTCTTATCCCCTGATGAAAATGATGGACAAAGGTGAGTACTTTTATAAAATATTGTAAAATTACCTGAAATTGATTTGCAGCTGGAATCGGTGCCTGGCTGACTGGCGCCGGTGAACTTCTTGGTGGTGTTTTCTCTGGTGGTGGAGGCCAGGCGACACGTTTGACACCTATATAAATAAAAATAATAATAATAAAATATATTTGGAAAATGTACACAAATTTCAATAAGCTAAAAAGCTTCTTGAAAAGTGAAACGAAAATGTGAACGTGTTTCTTTCTTGATTGAGTGCTGTGTGTAGTGCTTCTAAAAATATCCAATTTTAGTGATTGGAACGAAAATAAACAGGCAAAATAAAACGCAAAATATACGGAAAAGGGCATTCAGCGAGATGTAGTTGCACTAGAAACAATCGAGAATTCACCTATATGACAATAATTATTATTATTGATGCAGCAAAATGATTTGCAAACTATAACATTGACTTATCGCGAAAAATTGGGTCACTGATTCAAAACGCAGCAGCTCTCTAACAGGAACAAATTCAATTAGGAGTGCAATGTAAAAATAAAGAACACAACAATTTTCTGTATGCGAATTTGCATGTATCTAGCAGCATGCATATTTATATTCGTGTGTATGGTTTACAAAAGCTTTTTTTTTTTGTTTGTTATCCGTACGCTCACAATAATTTTCAGCTCGGTGGGTAATGGATATAGGCGCATGAATATACGCGAGAACGGGCTGATTGCGAAATGAATCTCAACTTTACTCATCTTTGTAAAAATAGAACCGCACGAAAACATGGCAAATAGCTAGAATGTGATTAAATTGTTTCGCATGCAATCGACAAAGAAGATAAAAGCCAGGTACGCGTTTATCCACCTAGAAATACAGCGAGTTAATTGAAAGTGACCGAATATCTTTCGTGTAACAAAAAAATTGGGATATTTTAATCATAGTTGTGTGCAATGGGCATATAGTAATTAATGGAATTCAGTTAAATTGCGCAAGTCTCAGGATGAGGGACGTTCACATTCCACGGTTGTGTGCCGTTCGCAAAAATGCTTCATCAGATTTACTTATTTCTCATTAGAATTCATAACAGACACGACCACATACACTACAGAGTCTATAGAACAAAGCCATTCGAAGTTTTACCCGGAATATTTAATTAACTTGAAGACGAACAATTGTTGTACGTCCTAGGAGATGCACGCTGAAAAAGCACATATAGTTTCCTCTAATTTTATATTAATTGTCTTCTATAAAGCGAGGTGTACTAAATGGAAAACTGCGCGGCTAGATGAACTGCACAGGCAGGTGCAGAATAATAAAATGATTTAATTAGTGGCGTGAGCCTCTTTGCTTGGCATTTATATGTTATTTATGCAACAATTTAAATTAACTATACAAATCACATGCACATGGATTCCCGATAGAGAGATAAACATTTTCCTGACAATTTTAAGCGATTTTTTCGTTTTTATGAACCGAAAAACACTAATACAACAGTAAACACCTTTTTTGTAATCCTGGCAAGAACAGCAGCGGTGAAATTTATGTTTTTTAATGCTACGCAATTCAATTTAATCGCGCCAGAGTTGAATTGAAACTGAAACTTATTCTTGGACCAAAATTTAATATCAAATGTATTCAGGTGAGAGCGCTGCTCGTGTTCAGTGTATTCGAGTAGGTAGAACATAATATATTTTGAAAATAAACGTGGGCAGCGTCCGCCACGCCAGCGATGAGCTTTTAGAAAAGTTTCCGTGTGACAAATTGAAAACGGACGAGCTGTGTGTCTTGAGCATGTGTGTACTCGCGTTTATTTATTTCTGTGAAAATTCCACAGTTACACATTGGCCTCGATATGTTTTCGCTCTGCAGCTAAATACTATATATTAGCTGGCAGACATTAGGACCTCGAACTGTACAAGTTCACGTGAATTAAGTGCGCCACTTTCATTGGTTGGTGACGTGCGAGGACATCATAACATATCTGCAAACTGAATTTTGTGTAATCTGTATGCAAGACTTTTGTGTTGTAATGCACGAATGTTTGTGTTGCTGGAAAGTGGAAAACTTATACATAACATTAACGTAGTAAATTAACATACTCGTACATCCATTTTATCTAAATATACTATCTAAAAAGAGCATAGTTGTTATAGACGAAGGAGGTGCATTTACTTGCTTTTATGTACACAACCATGTAAGTTTGTAGCCGAATGTAGCAGAGGAGAGAAAATATTTTAGAATTCTAGACAGTCCACATTTGACAATTTCCGTACCACGCGCGCGCGTGCAAACAAAGCTCCAAATGTACATAAATATGCTCCATACATGTGTGTGCCGTACGTACCACGGCTGTACACCTTTAACTGCAGCAACGGTGTCGTGCGAAGACTATAAAAGGACTACATGGAAGGCACATAGATATTAACTATGTACGCCATAATAAACATCCACTGACATCACAAAACAAGCAAAAACCACCCAACAACACACCAACCTTTAAATGAATCAAAGCGATTACTGACACTTGCTTGTGAATCTGTTTTATTCGTCCCTGTGTCTGGCAAGTCGACGAGCGTTAGTCCTTTAAACTTATCGTGCACATCTGCAACACCTAAAGCGGCCGTGTCATCAAAATTACGATTATCATTATAATCATTGGGGCTGGTACACTTTCGATTAACTTTATTGCCGCCATTTTCGACAGTCCCAAAATGACAATTTTGTTGATATTCATTCTTACGATTGTTTTTTACGTTTTCATAATTTATTTTAACACCGTCCAGGCAGCCGTCGGCGCCACACTTGGAGGAGCCTTGGCTGCCGGCACAAGGCAAACGGCCCTCGTCAACAGAAGCAAATCGATCGTTAATCCTGTAACTGCCAAGCATATTATTCTTTTCGTGTTCTGCAGCTTGTGGAAGTTGGTGATTAAAAAGAGCTTCATGTGTAGCATAATGGCAGTCAATTACAGGAGGTGCCGGCGACAATGCACTCTCATCAAAATCTTCTTTAATTTTATCTTCGGCCAAGGCCATATATTTTGTCATAGCCTCATCTGCACTGCACAGCGTCTTCATCATCATATAATTGAGTATTTGTGCAAATAAAGCAACATCGAAAGGCGCGTCCGCAGTTTGTGCGCCGGCGACGACGTCAACATCAGCTCCAGCATATTGCGCGTCAAAAGATTCATTATAATTCACATCAGAATTTTTATTCTCTTGACCCATTATTCTTTCTGCGGGAATTGAAGAAGTTTTCTTTTGTCCACAGTCGGTGCCAGGGAATTCCGCTAAAACTTGATGTCCATTATTACGATGCGCAAATTTGTTCGAGTCTAGTCCCGAGTGGCCAGAATTATCGGTGAGTAAGTATTCTTCTTGGCCGTAGTCGTCGTCGTCGTCGTGGTAGTCAGGAGCGTGCGAACAACACAACTCTAACACAATTTCGTCAAGGTCATGACGTGTATCTGCACTACCTACTGGCGAACCGCTAACATATTCATCAGCACTATTGCCAAGCGTCTGTATTGTATCGTCGTCTATTTTAAACTTGTGGATATTTTCGTCGCAATTTTCCATTTTAATGTCACCCAAATGCGTCATGTTGCTGATGATTCCCCCGGCTGTTACTGGTGCGGCTGCTGGTGTCGCTGGTGCGGCTGCTGGCCTCATTCCCGATGCGCAAGCAAGCCACCACTCATCAGCATCATTCGTCATGTTGTTTACGAATACCTGCTGATTTTTGTTACCTTGTCTTCGGCTGTGTGCAGCCAATTCCTTGCCACTGTTCGTGTGCCCGTGCTTAAGTTCATTATCAGCGAAATTTATTCCAATTTCATTTGCATTCGATCCCATCAGCAGGGGATGCCCTCGGCGACCGCAACTACTGTTATTTATCTCTTCATTTAAATTGAGTGCACCGCAATTTTGGCCATCATCGTTATGGTCAATTTGCGAGGAAAAATCGTTGCTATTAGTATGATTATTACTACTATTATTATTTGGTCGACGCCACGGCGAAATGTTGTTGTCGGGTCGCCCCACATTGCAGCAGCGCTTATTAAAGTTTTTATCGCCAAAGTCATAATTAATTGTGTGTCCTTGTGCACCTTGACGACCCTTGGCGCGCTCTACAGCATTATTAGCCGCCACCTGATGAGATTGCTCAAGTTTTTGACAAACGTCCAATAGCAAATTATCAGTGGCGTTTATCGCACAAACATCATAACCGAAATAATCTGCACAATTGCTGCTATTTAATTTATTCTGGCTGCCAGTGTTAAATTTAGCGTCTGCGTCACTCTGAGTGTCGTTTTTTGAATTCACTCTAATTTTGCGTACTAAATTCACATTATCCTGACGTTTTGGCATATTCTGTAGCGTTTGTTGCTTCCTTTCACATAAAATTAAATTGCTTTCACCTGTATGCTTCTGCTTAAATTGCGAATTCAGATTTCTGTGCTGTTTTTGTTGTCGGCCATATATGCTAGTCTTCTTGGGCTTGTGTGGCATTAATGTTTGCGAAGCTGGCAAATGTTTTGGGCGCGGTTTCACCGGCGGTAGTTCATTAGTGCAATTGGGCATTATGGCACCTGTCGAATCTCGCTCGAATATATCCGCACAAAGTTGCACACTGCCCGAGTGCAGTGTATCCTTCGGCAAATAGAAGCGATTCTGTTTCTGTTTCTTGTCGCACAGCTTATCCACTAATGACCGACATTGTACTTTCGGGATTTGCCATCCATTATCGAAAAAGTAACGAATTCCATCCGTCAAATGCTGGCGACGCAGCGATGCATCAAAGTGGGTGTGATCTATTGCATTCCTGTTTGCGGAGGAATTCAAAGGTGGCCAACTAAATTTCCTTTTCGGGTAAAGGTGGTTTATTTTTAAAACAGTATCACGGTCAATCCGTTTACAGTTTGCAAAGCCTTTCCCTAGACGCAAGACAATAATTCATTTCGTTAAACTTTGCACTGCCAGTTATGTATATCACATTCACTGCTCAGGTGGGAAATGAATTTGTACAATACAATATTATTTAGACAAATAGTATGTGGAATCGGTTAACACAAAATAACAGGTAGCCGTTATTCATCAATCATTATTACATATACAAATATTGATGGAAGATAAAGTGATTCATTTTAAACGCTTATTAAATACAAACGATATAAATTATGACTCAATTGCTACAAGAACGTTATGATAAATGGTACGTGATAGGATGATCAAAAATGAGAATTTCGTGATATGTGTTGTACTCAGGAGGCAGGTGGGTATTCGTTGATGAGTAAGGTGAATTTAATGAAACATTCTTAAAAAAAGAGTGGAGGTCAATTGTTTTTGCTCTTAAACATAATGTTGTCATAATGTGCGTTTTATGGAAGTGGATTCCTAAAAATCTCCCTTAAAAAATCCTCATTAAATTTAGCAGCACCCTTAAACGTGCTGTTCCCTTTATTCCTTATGCAAATTGTATACTAATTTTTGTGCTACATAAACGTCGAATCGCGTAGTTGAAAGATGTCGCAAATGTACATATTTTAGACAACATGAATTAATTTCAGTAAGTTTCCCTACCCCCACGCAACACCAGTCAGTGAATTTCTTATGCAAATTCCCATATAACATGCTTGAAATGTGCGCTTGTTCTGCTATCTTACGAGTAAGTTTGTACCAAAAGTTCACTTTGACCTAAGTTGCAATTAATAACCGTAACGATATCAAGGTATCGACAGTAACATAATGTCCTGTATTTTATTGCGGTAAATATAAGAATGCCTACATATGTATTGTGTAATATATGTTACACATGTTTTATATATGCATATACATAAATGGCAGACATTCGATTTGAAAAAGCATTAATCTGAATTTATAGTCCTTTCATGGAGCCAAAGGGTGCAACATCGTTTATGCATGAAGTTGTTATACAAACGTGAGCGTACGTAGGTATGCCAAAGTGCTGTAACATACGTATAGATATATGCCCATGTCTATATAAATACGTAATTAAGATAATATTATTGCAGTATGTTCAAGTTGGCTGTGGGTGAGGAGCTCTTAGAAAGTTTTCTTTGTTTGTGTAAAGTAATAATTTTCCATAGCTTCTTTCTAGCTAAGAACAACCGATCAAAGTAAGTTTTAATCCTGCAATTAATATTGAATGTAAGGTTAAAATATTGTTTAGGTAAACCAACATTTTAAGATGAAATTCTTCAAATTGCGGCAACATTTTCATACGGCATGTATAATAGATAAAAAATATTATGCGAAGGTGTTCATATGGACTTTGAACTTCGGCAAAGATTGCATGAGGCAACCCAAATCATGGCATAGAGAGAAATGGAATCCACATAATCTACATTGTAATGTACGGCGCTGGTGTTCTTATATAATAATCATGCGTGGCATTAATTTTATCACTAAATGAATTTAAATGTTTTTGTATTATCTCTATTGTTATTTGTTACCGAAAAGTGTGCCGTTAACTCTGTTAAAATCATGCACGGCAGCATAAATTTTGCCATATATGAAAAATCTGGCGCGCTTGTTGTTGTTGCCATATCATCCTACATACATAGTCACATAATAATATAGGAAAAAAAAAGAACACATATCCCTTCATACAATTTCATTTCACCTTTCACTCCACTTTGCATCATTCTCATAAACTTTTACGTGTTAGCACCGTTCAAATATTCACGAGATGGTACGTGAAAATTGGTTAAGGAAAATGAGCCAAGGGAAAATAAATGCGAGTGCGATGAGTAGAACCGGCGCTCGGGACGCAGGCGGAAAAAAATGAAATGAAAATTAATATAGAGATTTTCATCAGGAGCATGTCCTTTGCCACTCGCTTTATCTCTTCAGCTTGCCTTTAATAAAATGAGAAAATTATTTAATCAGACTGAATAGTTAATTTTATTGCCTAATTAGCTTCCATACGGATTTAAACTAGCATATACATAAAGAGAGCCGCCGTCAAAGGATGCGCGAGCCTTAGCTATTTCCTATAATTTAAAGGAGCTACTTATGTGCCACAAACAGATAATTTCAACATGCATGAGCATGCATATGAGTTTGTTCGAAGGTATTTGCTATTCCTTCAGGAAACAGGGAAACTGTACTAATTACAACGCGGTCAAATTCAGATCTTTTGGATTTTGGTGCGTTAAGGAAACCAAGCGGAAATTTTCTATGTGGTCGTCTCTTTTCTCGAATTAAATTTAAATTAGCTATTACTAATTAGTCGTTGTCATAGAAATTGCCAGATGCATTTCTTGATATCAAAATATAAATATAATTGTACTTGACGGTACATAAGGTACAATGAGAATTCTTAAAAAAATATATTTTCGTCGTTGAGAATTAAGATTACGAAATTGCAAAGCTCTAATTTCTATAAAGGTGTCTGATAGAAGCGATTATGCCAGTTGTACTTTTGTGCATATTGTTTTGTATTTTAAATTGATATCAGAGCCTCGAAATTGGTAGGAGATCTAACAAAATAATATATTTTCACGCCAAAAGCATAGTACAAATCACCATGAACCAATTAAGCAACCGAAATATATTAATGAATCCTTATTACCATTAAATTTCACGGTTGGGTGCGATTCATTGAAATTACAATTTAAACAAATGGTTAAGATATATTTATAAAATAAATGTCATTCTTTAAGACGGATATATACCTCCAGCGATAAATGCAAATAACATTATATACCTTTTCGCCCTCTAGGCTGTATCCCTTTTAATAATGAAACGTAATACATAGGCTTATCAAAACAATTAAATTCTTTATTCCTTAAAGTAATGAAGATGCTTTTTTTTTGGCCTGCATATCAAAACAATCTGTCATCAAGGTTGAAATTGACGGAGCTTTATGTTTTTGACAATTATTTTGTGTTCAAAACCGCATTGTTGTCAGCCTTAAAGCATTCATGATCGGCTTTTTTCTGCCTAGAACATGTACCAACATTTTCAGTACCAATTGTATGGCAGCAGACAGGAAATGGACACCCTGTATGTATAAATTTTCGCAACATTTGGGCGCCCTTTTGTTTATTATGCATAACATTTCTCCCCAGACCCCACTTTCATACCATACATACAATTATGTACAATGTATATATATGTACTATGTACTCAAACTTATACGTATATGTATTTAATTGTCGCAGACCGCAATGTAGCGAAGCGTGAAAACCTTTAATAGCGTTCGATGTAGCGCAGCGCAATTTCTTATTCCAGTAATTGGCGTTAGAGAGGGTTCCAAGGTTTATGTACGGATTTTTACATATTGCGCTTAATTACTAATTATTAGTTTATAATCGTTTCTCGAGGCGAATTATAAAGTTTTAATTAGCAATAATCTGTACACTGAACAAAACAAGTATGAGGCTTAAGTTCCACGAATTCTGAATTATGATTTAATGTGATGTATGGAAACACAGAAAAGTTGTCTCGATAGTCGCGGCTACTTTACAATAGCGGCGAAAAATCGCTATATTTTGCACCGAAAAATGTCAGCGCAAATCACAGCGGAAATTACTTGTTAGGTCGCGAAATCGATGGCGAGATGTTGTCTTTTTTGCATCCCGTTTTTGCTTATGGAATCATTTGAAATATTTTCCGGCAATAGAGAAATTGAGGAAGACACAAGTAAAAGCAGAAAAACAGCGTAGAAATGGGTAATTTTTCATATTTTCTCGTACTTCCCACTTGTGCCAACATCTGCCCGTCCCCATTCACGATAGTCACTATTAGGGGAGGTTATTGCGGGTTTGTGTGCGTTTCTCCCTCTTCCTTCCCGTTTCGGTTATAAGTAACGTGCAATAAGGAGAGTACACGTACCGAGCATAATTTTTGCGATCGCACGTGGAGTGGATGTTGATGGCAAAATATGAACGATTTAAATTTCTTTTATTTTTCGTTTACACAAAAGAGATGAAACATTTGGGAGTAAACAATAAATAGTGTCTGCATGAGAAAGTGTTCGCCAGCCTCCATGCCATGCATATTACGAGCATGTCCATATAAAATATACATATGTACACATAAAAATGAATAGAAACATATTTATTATACGTTTATATGGATGAGCTCATAATTAAGTTTTCTGGATATTTGCGGCGTGCGTCTTGTCGCCTCGCTGCGATTAATTTAACGAAACATATGACGTGGAAATAGTTATTGTGCAACAGTAAAACGTACCTTTGCCTTGCTGTTTTTGGTGCTCCTCCTCTTCCAGCATTCGCAAGACGGCTGAATTGGCCAGGTTGCCGGGTTTCGTTGCCATGGGATTCGCAAAATCGATTCTGTAAGATTAATGTATACAAATATGAATGTAGCGCGAATATTCTAACTCCTTTTTCGATTCTTCGATGCAACATTGCACGTCTATAATTAACATTTTCAGAATAACAATTAAATTAACCATAACAGATGCTTGAACATTAAGTTATGGCTATATGGAACAAATATCAAATTTTTATGTACATACATATGTATCTACATTGAACATTATGAAATGTCGCACAGTTTGTGTGTAGTATTCTGAACAATCATGACTGAATCAAGCAAGAGCTGAAATATTGAATTAACACCAACCATTGTTCAATTCCGGAAACAGATTTGGTGAATTGTTGCCTTGAAATTAGCTTTTGATAAGTTATTTTGTGTTTAAAGTGAAAATTCATAACGCATTTCTCTTACGAAAGGGACGCACCCGGTCCATTCAACATTTGTGCCTAAAAATATTACACTTTGCTCTGAATTACAATTTCTTGCGATTTTTTCCTTGGTTGGGTTATTAAACATTTTAGTAATATTTGTCGTAGACGTTTAAAATTTAGACGAACACTAAAGAATATGAGAACATTTGCGTTCGAATTATCACTTAGAGACTGTACAGCATCGCCAAATTTAGAATGTTGCAAATCAATAACAACTTCTGAATTTATATATGCCATTTTTGGAAAAATATTTAATCGCATACTTAATAACATATTATTATATTCATAATTAATGAAGTTAATGAACAAACATGGAACATTGCAAATGAATGCCAAAACAAACACAAAACAACTTCTAAGGCCGCATATCCACACAAAGCATAAATATGCACCATCGTATGTGGCTTGTAGAACATACTTGGCAATGACTAATAACTCAAAGCACTTTTTACTTAAATTTTGTATATAGAAAACATAATTTAATTTGAAATTTGAAATCATGAATAATAAAGAAGTCACAACAATGTATAACGATGTAGGTTATTAGCTAACCACAATTGAGTCACACAGCTTTTTTTTAGCATTCAAGTACTATGTAGTAGAATCAATGAAATAGTGATTGATTTTTTTCACTTAACACTGAAACAAAACTGAGCTTGCCAGACGTTTCCAACAGAAAATTGCATGGTGATTAAGTGGAAATAAATAGCCCGCAGTTACACAATCATAAACACTCACAATAAGTGGAACAGCATACAAGTTTATAGAAATTTAATATGTACAACCATTATCTATTCAGATGTGGTTTATCTTCTGTTTTTTTTTCTTCTGCGTTTAAAAGTTCTTACCTTGATAAAACAAGCGACATTCTGAATAGAAAGTTTGTCAATGAGTATTACCAAGTTGTAAAATTAAAACGTTTTAATTTACTGAAGATACACTTCGCGCACTGTTGAAAATCGAAAGAACGTTATAAATTAATTGTTTTCTTTTCACATCAAAAATTATGCACAAAGTTTTAAAGGATTATTTAGATTATGTACATATTTGTGTACGTTTAATTCACTATATGAAATAATCGGAAAACGCTTGACTTCGTCGTCGAAGAAAATTAATTCAAAATTAATAAAAAAACTGCTCAGTAGAGCAACGTTTGAGCCTAGGCAGAGTTCGAAGAATGATTCCAACAAATTATCTGCTCGTTTAAGTTTAAGCACAACATTTGAATGGAAATTCTTCTTTTGCAGGTAAAATTATTAAAAATAGAATTTTCCACACGAAACGCGAATGCGAAAATGAATTTCGATTTTATTTTTAAATTAAAATGCGTCTGTACCGACTTTCTTTGTGCAAGTTACAACGCAGTATTTTGAAACAGACACTTCTTTAAATCACGATGGAGAAATGATACGCCTAATGTCTGTTTAAGGGAAAAAGTTGGCTTGTTTTGAAAAGCTGCCCTTTTTAAATTAGAGTAGCGTTTTTTTAAACTTATATTACGAAAAAATTTGTTGTAAAAAAACTTTACAGATTGAAATTCACGTGCGTTCCACAAGTATATTCAAACGAGTCTGAAGAGTTCGTAGAGTACGTTTTTGATCAATTGTTCCATTTTTAGAATCGCTTTGCTTCAATGAAATATATGTGTACAAACTTCGCGGATCGGTAAATAAGTGACTCACTCAAAGGCGCGCGTTCTCAACAAAGAAAGTATGCGATATGTATAGTTTGATTTAGATACGTGAAATACACAATATGTCGAATGGCTTCTTACTTGTGTTGTGTGTACAGAATATAAGGAATATTTCTTTGGATTAGAAAGGAGGCTACACAAATTATTGTTTGTTAAACTAATTGGTGTGCGTAATTGACCGACCATTTAGGATGACAAACATGTCTCTTCTACAATGATCTATGTATGTCGTGGGCCCATAATATGTGTCTAATTCATATATGTGTGTGTACTCGTATGTGAATGAATTTGCATTATCTGTGCAAACTCGTGCGGATGCTTGATGAGCAATCTCTATTTTAAAGCAGGTTTATTTATTCGCGCTGAGAGATGTGATGGCGGCTTTAAATTTTGAATATGATTAAACCAGGAGTATTTCCTTGAAAACGTTTTTCTTCTTTTTTTTTTTGAAGAAGAGCAATTACTTACAAGCAGTATAATGCATTTCTAATGTATCTACAATTTTCTGACCAAAGGCTCTTTCATCTGAATCGTATCGCGATTCGCGAATTATAAGAACAATTTCAGAAAGTCTTGTTCATGAATGTAAACATTATACAAAACATTGCTAGATTTTGACGGTGCTTTTTGAATTTACTGTTCATTTTTTATTTGCTTTTGACAAAGAGATCCCCACTAGATAGGAAATTCTTTATAAAAATTCAGAGATATCTTTTATACATGATACACTTTATGCGATATTATTAAGGGGCTGTTAGCCCAGCGATTATTCTTCGCCAAACTCTCGACAAATCAAATGGCAAACAGATTTATTTTATTTGAACATAATTTATTTTTGGTACAAAAAAAGGAAACAAACCGAGAAGAATGTGATGGTGGTTGTTGTTGGTTATATCAAACATCTCCAAAGGCAAATTGGTATGTTCAAGAATGTGTAATGCGGTCGTTGAAGTCGATTCCCGAGTCATGCGTTAATTTCACGCATAATTAAAAGCTTGTTGAAATCTTTGATATAAGTAGACTCGTATACATATACGTATAACATACTATTGATTACGTAATTTATCTAAAACTCGTCCTAGTTTAATGGATCCAATTTCGCCAGTTAGATTATTCGAAAGATTTCCCAGCGGATTTTTGACTAAACATGCTACCATACATCTACTATATACTATCGAGATACTATTATTATTTGGCTTTTAGGGAATCAATTTGTAAATGTTGAAAAATTAATCCATATACAAGTAAATACTAATGCCGCAAGTTTAGAAATTTTTGCTGGCCCTCATTCAAAGAACCTTTACAACAATTTATTCGGTGCAAAGGCTTTTGGAAAGTTTCGCGGATCCTTTATAAACGATCCACCACATGTACAAATACCGACATATATCGTCCACTTTTTGAACGGTCTGGTCTGTTGGTGGATTACAGAAAATATCTAAAAAAAAAAAAAAAAACTTGTAAAAAACTGTTGAAAGGCGAACAACTAATGGTTTTGTCCTTTGCCTCGCAAACACATGTACATAATATGTTTTTGCATAAAAGGGGCAAAGGGGCTGATTGCAGTGAATGCACAGGACTGCACAGTGCACAGTGCACAGCCATTCGATTCAAACAAAAAGTGCCGCGCGAACAGGATGACAATGCGGAAGAAGGAATTTAAAACGGGAGCTTTGTAATTTAATTCACACGTTTCTGTGTTAAATTACAATTTTTGCTACTCTTATTTGTGCGCGCCACTTTTCTGCACTATGCGTCCTTATGCTAACAAGCTCATCCAATTGCATTGCATTGCATTTAAAATTGGGGCGACTTTGACTTGGTCGATGGTCGTGTTTGCTTTACGTTGTTTTGTGCTGTTCGTCTTTGTCGGAGTTTCTTTCTACTTTCTTTCTTCTTCTTCTTCTTTTTTTTTTGCGCAGCACAAATCGTGTAAGAAATTTAAACGAAAGGAAAGGCGCACAAAGTTGCAGGAAATAAAAAAGTTTGTGGCTCGCGTTCAATGTGCAGTTCGCGTCCAATGGAGAACACTAATTTGTGTTGCGAATTTAAAAACTTTACTCACCATCGCTTGAGAAACGATTGATTTTCTGTTTCGTCAATTTCTATAAATACATATTGGTAATGTTTGCACCTAGAGGAATCGCGAACTTTTCAACGTGTTTTTGTCAGCTTCTTTGAGTGACTAATCTGACGAATAATGCTGACGTTTTGTTGATAATTTACTCACAGCATCTGTTATGTATATTATTGTACATGAATCATATATTTTCAATTGTTAATGTTTTCATGTAATTATGCATTTTAGAAACCGTATTGTATTATTTCAAATCAAATTAACATAACTGAAACAAACACATTCACCTGGTTGTGATTGAAGAATAGCTAAAGGTTATAATTCATATAGTTATTCGAAAATAACTTCACACATGGAAACAGTTTTGACTTTGAATGAAGGGAATAAGGAAGCAAGATTGAATGACATCTACACATTAGGCTCTGTTCTTATAGACGTGACTGTACATATAGTTAGTGAAGATGGGAGACATGGACTGATGCCATTAGAAATGCTGCTATACAAATTCAAAGGATTTGAGTGTCGTTGATGAGAGTTGCGCCTGACACTGAGATTTCTAAGGGATGAATGAGATGTGCATAATGTGCACTATGTTGCTAATTTTAATATGTAATTGAAATTTATGCGTCAAAAAATCGGTTGACATGAGAGTATGTCTAAAGTTTTGTCACCACAAACTTCTATATGTATTTTGTAAACAGCAGAAAGCACAAAAAGTAGAAAATATATTTTATGGTGCTAAAAAGCTAAAATTGCATTTACATACATTTTACAGTTTTCACCATGCCGTCACGTATGAGCCATGACGAATAACATCCTGTATATCGGGGCTGTCGCACAGTTTTTATTTTGCACATACCAATCTATGCATATGTGCCCAAGTGGCAAGTAGTGACGTTCATTTAAAAGAAAAGGCTTCATCGCATAACTCAAACGTATGATAAAGTGCCGAAGGTTACGACTTTTGCGATTGCTACATTTTTACAAACTCGATGAATATCCTCAGTCCCTAGTTTCAACTCTATGTATATATTTATGTACCGCATAGCAGCGATCACACAGCATAGGGATGGGGGGTTGTAAAACTTTTGAAAAATGTTATTATTTTTAAACTTACCCGACTTGACCATTTGCAAGAACTTTCAGCTCTCTGTCCAATGTCTCACGAACATTATCGTCGGAATACAATCCAATAGGTGAGTTGAATTGGTTATGGACCAGTTTTTTCTGAAACGCAGCCATTCTTCTTTCAGCTCTTTAATCGTTGTAAAATATGTACTAGTTTGATGCTACTTGTGTCTGATGTCGTTCTCACGGGCGTAGGAAGAAAGTCGTTTTCGTAGTACAATATGTATCGTTCTGTAAACAACACAAAAATCATTAACGATTGGAATACAATATCTTAAAGATGAATAAATAATAAAAAAATTATCAACTCTGTCAATGTTTGTAATATTTATTTTTCACCTGAATGCACTAACGCTACTTTAAGGTTATTTCAAGCATATGCATGCCTACTGACATTTTCTATCATTTAAATTCGTTTTGCTCAGCAGTCAGCATGTTGACGATGCACCCCAGGACAAACGCTGAGCTTACGTTCGAGCATCATGATTGTATGTTAAATTCAGCATTCAGCAAACGATTACATCTGATTTCATGCATTTCGCATATTACCTTTACAATATTTTAAAACCAATGATGTATGCTTTTTATTATTAGAAAATTTCCTACAAGTTGAATCGTAAATAATATCGGGAGGATGTAATATTTTGAAGCGAAAAGCATTCTATCGGGGTCTGCGTGGGTACATATACTAATAGAGTATTTATCTAAGTATATGTTGAATGCTGTGTAGGCAGAGTGTATTATCTTATGTTGAAAAAACTCGCAAAAAATCATAATGTGAAACAAATCAAGGCATGTAGCAAAAAAATTACACAAAATTAAATAATAAAGTTGACGAGGAAATTGATGTTCTTGTTTTCCCCTTCTTGAATTCAATTAACCTTAATTCAAATATTTATGCTCGACGTTGAACAGAAATTGATTTCTTGAGAAATAACTTCCGGTAAGTGATTTCTCGATTCTTTAATAGGGGTTTGTGCTTCCTTAATAAACAAACAATCCATCATCAATTATTCCACTTAGTTCGAATGCGGGTAAATTCTACTGATTGCCACAAAATATTAATATTAAAAAATGCTTCATGTAGGTTTGAGTGTATATCAATAGCAGCGGAAATGCGGTCTATTATTTATTTCATTTAAGCTTACATATGCATCAAAAGCGTCCTGATTAAACATTAATTTTGTTAAGCACAAACCGAAGCGTTGTCAGTTTGTTTTAAATTGTTTAACAATAAAACTTTTTTTTTAACATTTATTCAGTGGTGCGTAATACATATTTAATATGATATCAACATTGTTTCAAATGTATTTTCTAAATTTCTGTTATTTGTATTATAGTTTTCAATATTTAAATTGAATTTAAATAAATTATGCACGAATATACTATGTTGTTATTATTTAATGTACTCTGAGCATTTCTAATACAAAATGTTATTTCAAATTCTAACATATTTTTAACAGTTGGATGGTTTCATACTTTCATTAGTATTTGAAATAATTACGATTTATTTAACAAAACAACAAACAGCGTCAAGCCTCGAGATAAAATATGCCATTTACATTTAACTTGTAAGTGTTGTAAATATTGTTTTTTACATAGTATAGAAAAACCTAACAATTTATTATATTCCGTAATTTACAAAGAACAAAATTCGTATGAGATTACGTAACCTCGATGAACATTTAACGGAAAAGCAGAATAAGAACCAAATCTTTATGAAATCGACAGCAAAATGTATTTTTTAATTGAAAAGTAAATCTCATTACTTTAGTAGCCTCCAGCCTATATGCAGTTCTGTCGAAAATAAATTGTTTTAGGTATTCTTGTTTAAAAGCTCTGTGGAATACATTTCGTTGTGATAAAATTGGAATAAAGTAAATATTTTGTATCAAATTGCAAAAACATAATTTACTTTTAATTTTTGTTAATAAAATTAATAATAACTAAGCAAATATGTTCTTCCAAATAAATGATTATACACAGACCACTGCATTTTTATTGGTGCACAAAGGACGGTAATTTACTTAAAGTAGAGGGATTGTTTTAAAAGTATTATTGTGCTACACCATCTAGAAATGGAATCGCATTTATATTAAAATTGTTGAAGGTAAAACTTTTGAATTTCCTTTGTATTAAAACTGTGGTTAGCGATTTAAGTAGTTTAATTCGAATCAAAATCTTACGGTATCGTCGAGAATATGCATTTGCGAAAGTTGTATTGCAGATGACACAAATATAATATGTTTTTTTTTTATATATAAGATTGAAGTAAGTAAAGTCTGAGCATTTGCTAACTTAAGAATCTACTTCACCTTTGATGTCCCCTGTGTGTTTAAGTACACAATCGTTGACAACATTGAGCTGTGTTTTATCAAGGAAATTTAATCTAAACGGATCAATAGCTATTCAATTATTTTGGTTTTGTCATTTTAACATAAAATTTACATTGAGACGTCGTCGTTTAAGGTTCCGACGCGTTTCTTGCCTCTTGATTTTACATTTACGTTATCTGCTGCGCCTTATACCAGATTTTACATTAGGAAGTATACAGAAGAATCTCTTACATAGGTAAATAAAAATAGACTGGAAAACCTTTATGCAAATTTTAAGCGTTATTAAAAAATATTTAAATCAACTATTTTGTCGTGGTCCATTGATACCTAAACTTTTCACTCGCACAGAAGTATAATGAGATTCCACTCAGAATGGTGCATTTTATTAGAAGAAGATCATCATGAAGAGGAACCAGAGAATGTTTAAAATGGCTTTGGAACCGACAATTCCATTATTATTTGTGGATGTAGTGCGGGTAACCGCGTCGAACAGGGCGACCGTATTCAATCTAAATCAAGACATAAAAATTAATTTTATCATTTTCCAATCAGCCAGATAAATTGTTTTTGCAAAAAATTATCACATCATTGATTTTCTCAGCTCGGTTTTTTGTGTTGTGTCTAGACAAGAGTTAATCTCATTTGCGGCAAAAGGTATATAATCTGGTTGCATCTTGAGGTACGTACTTCACTTCACTAATTACTTCAGAAGAAAGCTAATTATTGATTGAATATTGCAGTTTATTTCTCGTCTTCCATTTTTATCAATATAAATATCGTGAAACTTTTTTATCGTCTTCGACTATATTATATTGTATACGTCTTTACTTAACGACTATGATAATTAGGAGTGCTTATTTAGTATAATCGTTTCTTGGTACAGGGGATTTAAAATTTTTAATATAGTTACAAATAAGATGATCGATCTCAAGAATAAGACTGTATATGTAGCTGAACGATTACATTTTTATTGAAACATGAGTATGACCTAGAAGTGGATGAATTGAAAAATATATGGCCCTATATTTAAATTATTAAGTAGCCTCGTATATATTATTAAACTTTGTAGTACTTAGGGCTTAAATATATAATATTAAAGTTAAACTTATAAATTACTTACGCAACAGAAGAAAAAAACTGATGGAGAACATTGTAAAGGTTGGTATTGAAAACGCCGCAATTGTAACATGGGGAGGGATTACCGTAAAGAAAATGCGGCTTTCCGTGAAAGTCCTTGTTGAATAAAATCAACTCAAACGAAATCATTTGATGCAACGATAATCACATTTTCCTACATGTGCATTTTACAATGCACATACTCTTGTTCGTGTATGTAATTTTAATTGATATATACATATATTATGCGTATATGTACATGGCATTTCCAGTTCACAATAGAAAATGGAAAACAGCATTTTGTCAAGTATTATGCATACCACTTTCAGCATTCGTAATTAATTTATGACTTCATTGGTGATATACGATTTTAAAAGCTGAAACCCAATTAAGACAACATATGTGATAAGAATTCGAAAAAAAATACAGTACTTTCAGAAATTTCTTCCTAGAAATTTTACAACATTCTTTGTCGGATGCGCACATTTATATTATATTTTATATTAAAATGATGAAAATAGTGCACAATTTCACTCCTTTTTATGAGAATGTTCATTTTACAATACTCGAACAAGTATGTTATATATGGACATTAAACAGATATAGTACGTACTTGCCGCAGTATGTGCGGAGTGAATGTATTAAATTGCATCGCAATAGCAAGAATTCAAGTACGTAAAAACTACACTCATTCAATTCAAGCCATGTGAAAAGCAGCCGACAAAATTAATGGCTATGATTAATTGATATAAATGTCGCCGTGATATTGTTTTACAGCTTTTTATCTGTCACATGCATTCTCATATCTTTATATAGGATCTGCCATAATTTTTCATCATATTGTACGTGTATGTCATATAAAAAATGAATTACTATACATGTATAGATTTCCGAGTTTGCACTGTGTACACAATTTGTTTTATTTATGTACATATTATACAGTCTAGATATTATTCCTAAAAGCCGAAGCGATTTCACCAACATTTTCGCGCGGTTTTAATTGTAATTATTTTGAAATTTAGTACGCATCTGGACCTGAATAAAAATATTTTTTATTTATGGGTATTGGATAAGCAGCGGTCATTCTCATATGCTTAAATCAAATTCAATTCAAAATATTTATTAAGTAAATTTATTAAAAATTAGCGATAAACGTGTTTATTAGCACTCCGTTAAACATATCACTTGATATTGTTTGTTCATATTGTTATGCTTCATGTTCATTAATTAGTAAATATGTTCAAAGCTTATACATAATTTACCCGCTAACAATGTCCAGAATATATCACTTTGCTGCTGTCAAGCTTTGTACTCACCTGTAACTTATAATTTATTAGCATTAACCAGCATTCTAAAAACAATGACAACATTTCTCTACACAAAATTGCAGCGGACGATGGCTGCAAAGCAAGTTCACACAATATACTCTCAATAAAAGCTTTCTAACCGAACAAACATTGACTAAAAGTAAACTTATATAAAATTCCAAGTCAGAATTAACCATTACAGTGTACGAAACACATTTAAAACAACAGAATTTAATACAAAAGCCGAAGTTAATCTGAAAATCCGCGCCAGCATTTAAATGGCATCCATTGTACCGTCGACAACTAAAGAACGAAAGGTGTTGACCAAAATGTACCTATGTACAGAATCAATGCTCATGCATTCAGATATATCGCCTGAGAGCTGGTAGAACACAATTTTAATTTCCTTTTACTGTCAACGGAAATAAAAAGAACCTTAAACATTCTCGAAGTGCAACTGTAACGGAGATGGAATTTGGAGCAGCTTTCTCTTGTTCGATGAAAATAATTCGGATTTTATGTGCGTTGTGAAATAGTTAAACGAATGATTATGAAATTTCGATGGTCAGTTTGCACATAATTCATGTACTTTCGGCATTCGAACCGCATGCGGAGAAATGCTAAGTAAACTTTATAAATGCAAAGTTATAACGAACCTTATTTGTCGCAAGTAAATTAGTTTTAGAGTTTAAAGCGAAAAGTTTAAATGACAAGCAACACTTGCGATGTTTATAAACAATTACATGAATAATAATGGTAATAAAAATCAAAATTAAAATGGTTGTCATATACTGCATTCTACAAATCACGGAAATTGATTTTAATGCCAAACAAAATGTGTCATTTAAGCGAGTTTAATTATAGTTAGTAATATTACATTTTTTAAATATTTTGTTGTAGAATATTTTTCATTTAAATTCATGAGCTTCGGTTGAATTGGATATACATTAGTTACTATCTAATAAGAATTGTTAAAATTGTTTTACAGAACATCCGTCTAGAAATTATTAAGAAGAATTGTAAGAATTGTAATCATATTCAATTTATGCAGAATAAAACCACTTTACTTTTACAACAAAAAAAATGTTTCACTTAATTTCAAACTCCACCAATATTTCAAATAAACAAGAACCAATTTTAAGTCCTTCCACCAACTATTGTTGGAATCTACTATAGCAAGTATTTATGTAAAAATTATATTCATGATGAATTTTCCGCAGATTCCGGGAAATAAAATAATTGATGCTAAAATAATGTAAATTCCACTGTCCACTTCACCACATAGTTTTTTTTTACGGATAAAAAAATGTGCATTCAAATCGCACAATGTAGAGAAAGCGTTTTCAATTAATTTTTAATGATATGAGTTGTAATGTTCAATAAAAGCATTAGCTGAGTGGTTATAATGATTGGCAGTATTAAATTCGCGCTTAGATGAATGTTGGTGAAGATAAAAGCCAAAGAAGAAAAGAATGGTTCGTATATATATTTGAGTGAAGAAGCCACTGTCTGTTTGAAAGGAGCTTTTAAACCCATTCCCTTTATACGCGTAATATGAGAAACTACAATGTAACCATGGCAAAAAACAACATCAAGTTAAAGAACAGAATAAAGTATCAGTAAAAATCACACCCAGAACTAGAGGCGATGCAATTTTCTGGTTGAGGGAGAAATGGCTACAGCTTTATGTTGTTTATTGGTTATGTACATTGTACATATGGCGGTACATGTACATTAAACAGCAGTGTGGGTAAATGCTTAGTTTTGCGATGTTTGAGGTTTCAGCCAAAATTGAATGATCGACATTTAAAATGGAAATATATTCTATTTTATTTAATGAACACATTTTACTCTCTACAACAGAATTATACAAATTTGGAAAAAAAAGAAGTTTTAACCAACTAATTTCCATAAATAATGTAATTTACCAACTGGACTGAAAGTAAAAACAGGAAGACTATCTATAATTCGAGTATTCTGGCGTTAACGGCAAAAAAGGATTGGCTGCACGAGCTTTCTGTATATATCATTTGACGTGACAGTCTGTGAATGGAAAGGTATCAAAGAATCTACAGCCAGAGTTCTGCAGCTTGCCAATAATCTGAAAAGTAACATATTTGGCACGATTGTTCAAAGTTTACCAACTCTGTGTTTTGTATCCATACAACCACACGAAGTACGATAGAAATGTGAAACAAAGTGTGCAGAAGTTGGAGGGTAGAAAACAAATAAGCGTATTGTCTCATGGATCAAGATTTTTCTCCTTCCATGATTTTCATGTCTTTTCGTTTGTTTTCCTTTCTTTTTTTTGTTATGTTTGTTTTTGTTGTTGTTTGGATGGTTGCGCTTAGCTTGCACCATTTCTACAACCACCGTCTTCAAATTATTATGATAAGCTTGACTAATTTTATTATCTTAAGATTTATGATAGGAAATGTAAACATAAACTTTACTGTTGGTATATTTTCATGTAGTCATATAATTTTTTTTACTTCCGCTCACGAACTTAAGCTCATTCTTTTGTGAAGGGATTCTTGCGAGTTAAGCTATCAGCGACGTTTATTTAAAGCTAAACGGAGCATTTACAATTTGAAAAACAAAAAAAAAATTCAAATTTTAGAGACTTTCCTACATATGTGTTAGCATATTTAACACGGTTGGCGTCTTGCTATACGCAAGGATCATGCAAACATTGTTTTATTGTCGCTATAATATGCAAAGAATATGCCATAAGTCGTTTGTGCTGTAGTAAATTCAAACAGTTACAGGTTAAATCTATATAAAGACACAACGTGGATTGTAAAAATTCTGTCTAGATTCTAGAATGAAACGTAAACGATTTAAAAACACAAAATTGCATGAAATTTTAAGGATTTGCACTACAAACGTAGATCACAGTCCAATGTAAATAAGACTATCTCTTTTAATAACCTTTATATAAGAATTGTGGAAATCGTTATAAATTAATGATAAATGGCCGCTATTTTCCGAAGAAAAGAAAAACCCATTTTAGTTGAGTTGCTGTCGATTGTTGAGTTTATATAGCAAAATCCATTCCGCTTATTTATCTACGAAAAAGAATTCGCATAGAAAATCTCATAAATAGTAACCGGGTGTCCACTGTCCAATACAAACTCCATCGGTTCAATATGAACTCCATTTTTTTTTGTGAGGAAAGATTTGTAAAATCAGCGGTGAATTGATTTTTGTCATTTAGGTGAGATGAGAAATTGTAAATAAAGACTCTTACTTTTTAAGACGTTTTTTTTAAGGCGAAACATGATCCTTTTTAGAAGTATTGACCAACATCAACGAAATACTCTGCTTTTGCAACGAAAAGCGAAATAGACTAACCAACAGAATGTTGCAGACTGTCCAATTTTCTGTTACCTCCAATATGATCCAAAAATACCCTGATCACAACTGATTTCACTTCTCTGCCGTGTTGGAATGTACGACGCGGCGCGGAGTACGCCCACCTGCCTTAAGAATTGGCACTCAATTTACATTCAGTGGCAGCAACCTATAGAACATAAGTATATATGGTAATATGTAGGTCACAATCTTCAAATGTTCACCATCATCTATATTCCAACTACTTAGTACAGTCGTTCGATTTAAAACTCTAAAAAATTAATATTCAACATAAAAGTAAATTTTACATTGGTTTATTATCATATTGATTCAACAGAAAATCATTTTTCGAACGATATAAAAATTTTAATTTCCTTTTGGGTTTGAAGCCACAACTAATGTTATATCCAATTATATTTGAAGATGTATTGCAACTGTCTGGGTGCAACTACTCAAAAATTTGGCTGTGCTCATCACGTAAAATAAATAATGATGATAAAGATAGATTTTCGAGATCAATTTGTATTGTAATTTATAATGCCAAATTTCACATTAAAATATTTGGCTGAGTTGAATCCGCTAATTCCGTAGCAAAACTAAGAATGAAGACGCATTTTTACGTTTCTCTGCTAAGAAGACAACAATTGAATTTTGACTAAGAATCTATTTATACTACAACATTTTTATTTATAGCTACATATAATATACACATAATATCTATACTTAAAGCTTGTCTTTATTGTAGAAAAAATGATATTCAAGCGAACGAGGGAAGAGGAGAATCACACGAAAAAGCTTATTCCTGCGCAACATTTTCAGATGATTCTGAGTTTATCTCGTATACAAGCGACATGGTTACTGGTTAGTAGGATGAATAAGAATTTTAAAACGTTTAGACATTGTTAAAAATACTCTTTCCACACCTACGCCTAAAATGTTTATGACATTTTTTTCGGCAATGGCTTGGACATCGTTGTAAATATTTGTAACACTTTTAAAATACGTTTTTTTAATGAACGTTTTCTTAATAAACACTTTACAATATTAGCAGTCGAATTTCAAATAATAATATATTGAAAGTTAGGGTAAACTGAGTTTTATACGGGAAATTTACGTTTACAAACATCCAAATTAGGGTTTATTCGCCCACCCAATCGAACAGATCACAGGTGTTGCTTTCAGCCCACGTATGGGCAATATTTCGATACAATAATCATTCAATCACCATGGTATCTTTTGATATTTGCGTAGGTGCGTTTTATTTAAAACAATTTTTTTTTGTTTTACTTTTGAATGTATTTTGCATTCAGTATTGTGTACATACAATTATGTTTCTACTTTCTTCCACTTACCGTGTACAAAGTAAAACACGTTGCAGCACTACAGTCAGAGTACACTAGTCACTACAAGCACTTTACTCAGAATCTAAGAATTAGTGAAAATTTTGTAAAACTTTTGTTTTGTCCGAGTCCCGAACTCCCACAATTCGCGTGTCGTGGCAAGTCGATGTGTAAAAGATTAAACCATTTACTCGGCCAAACTTTAAAATAGGTACACTGCAACACGGTTCTCTGGTGGCTTCGAGATTTTAAATATGTGTTGGATCTCACGAATTCATAAAGTGTGAATTCCTTCTCTCTAGTCGAAATTTCACAAGGCACATAAATAGATAATGTATGTATACATATTTAATATGATAATATGCATATGCTTTCATTTCGGAAAGGAGAGCCTGAGAGCTGTCTAATGGCAAGTCGTTCGGTGTATATGAGATTATTAACCGCTGGCACCAGAACGCACTCGTTGCCGTCGAAATTATTGCAGAGTTGTGTGTAAAACCATTGTTTGCTATGCAACTTCCAAACAAGCGCAGACAAGCACAAGCCATAAAAACACACATAAGTCTCAATTTATTCCTTTATACCGAGTTTCGGTGGTACTGACTGCGACAATCCGGCGAAAAGGATTTTTCGATCATGCCGGCGATGGCATATGGTGCGTTAAAATCGAATAATGCGATATCCGAGAACCGAGAGCGTTGCGTGCGGATGGTGACACACATTCACACAATATTGAACGTCTTATCATAATTAATCGGAAGAACGTGCGTTGCGGTAGCGGCACGGCTCCCACTGTCGCAGTCATGTTTAAAATTTCTATTTTTCCGGAATTGCCAGTCGCTCCTGAGTCCTGACAAGTGCCAACTCTTAGAGCCGCGAATAAAATACGACTCTGTGGACTCGTACATGCGTGTGTGTATATGTATATACGCATGTTCAAGGTATGTCTGCAATGTTTCCGTGCGCCTGTACATGCTCATCGTATCTCGATCAATGGGTCAACCACAACTGAAAAAATTGAAAAAACCAAAGTGTGGGAACATTTTCGCAACTTTCCTTTCTGCCCACATGCAATTTACATATTCAGTTTGAACTTTGCCTTTTCACTTTGATATTATTGCAAAACCCGACACAGAAGTTGGCATGATGCATAAGTTTAATATTTAATTGAGAAAAAATAAATATTTGTTTATATTTACTAAAACGGAATATGGAGCTTTTTTGCTTCCGGAATTGCAACATTTTGTACAATGTACATACAATTTTAATTCAATTATACAATACTAAAAGTATAATGTTGTTATGGAATTTAACTTTGTTATCGCATTTAAATCTCTGTAGTCGATTTGAGCCCAAAGTTTACAGAAAACTGAAAAACTATTGAATATGAACATCATAAGGAAAACGATACATTTGTGTATATTGACATTCATTAATAACAAAAAGCTTTTATATGTTTTCATTTAAAATTACCATAGAGCCAGAGACTCCGAATATTTTGACATATTTCGAGAACTGTATATTTCATACATCTTTTTGAAAGTTTGAAGCCTTTCTAGTACTAAAGTACCGCCATCAAATGTAAAGGAATAGACCTGAAATAGATGTATTTAGCGCCGGCAATGAATAGAACTGGAGCAACATTTTTGTACAGAGTAAAAAAGGTGTAATGATAAAATTATATTTACACGAAATTTGATTATGTGCGTAAATAATTATTTTTTATTTTCAAAATGATTTTCGTTAATTGCATTTTGACAATTTGGACAATTTTATTCAGATAATTTAAAAAGGATTAGCGAGTTGCGATTTTATGAATT
Organism: Sylvicola fuscatus; assembly: GCA_026546915.1. Classification (NCBI taxonomy): domain Eukaryota; kingdom Metazoa; phylum Arthropoda; class Insecta; order Diptera; family Anisopodidae; genus Sylvicola; species Sylvicola fuscatus. The sequence goes on along the minus strand of JANSTS010006413.1, from coordinate 18,552 downwards.
CTATCTTTTAATTCATTTTTACGAGTAAATACTTTCTTAGATTTCAAATTAAAAAAAAAATTGTTTGGAGATTAGTTTAAGACAAAAACAGTAATTTTCTAAAGACAAAATAAAAGTCACAATTTGTCAGAATTACTAAAAAATGAAAACTGCCACCCTTTCATAAAAAAACATGCATAATGTAACTAGAAATCGCAATTAAGCGAAACTTTTATCCTCGTACTTATGATAAGAAATATGCGGATGTAAATTCTGTCGCTTACGAACTCTCTTTCGTTCGTGTTTTTACCTCCCAGTTTAAAAAATAAAAAATAAAAAAAATAAACATAAAATATTCGTTAGGCACTCGCTATTTTGTCGGGCGTAAACAATTTGCATAAAAACTACAAAGTAAAATTGTTTTTCTGGCCAGTTGATTGGTTTCAACATTTATGATTTTTTTTGTTGGTTTTTGTAATTTCTACCAACTCCCAAACCATTAAACATACAGGTACATTTAGTGGAGGTGCACTGTTAGCCCAATATCGGAAATTTAAAAAATATGCGTAAACGATTTACTATACTCGTTACTTACAGTTCAAAAAGTAACACGTGGAGTTACATATTATATTGTTGGCTGAGTGTCTCGATATCTTTTTAGCTTCCATAGTCCCACATTCGGGGAACACATTGCGCTGAACGAATTTATGACTGTGTAGCAAGTACTAAAATTATTTCTCGTTCATTTTTATGTCAGTCAATATTAGTAATATCATACAGCGACATAAATAAAAATTCGCATCAAATGAAATATTTGACATATCATATTAAATTATTGTTACACTTTCGTGCGACACCCCTTGGTTGGTTTCGCGTTGTTCGCCTCTCCACCCACCTAGATAAAGTGGGCACAGCCACACTTTTATATACATATTTGAGGAAAAGATAATGTTCATACGAATACACACATGACTGTGTGCTATCGTTATGTCTACATTTTTTTTTCACATCTCTGACATTATTATGTCAACTTACGACCGTTTTATTAAATTGTATATACTTACATTTTATTAAATGCACGCGCGATATGTGCATGTAGCGTGTATGCCTCTAAAAGTATCGGGTTGAAAAGAGATTTATTTCTTGTTATGCTTATACCTACAAGTTGCTGTAATATATTGCAAAATATAAATTTAATGTGATGGGTAGTTTACAACCGTTTTGCAATAAGATGCTGGCCACAACAAGTGGCAGAATATTTTCAATTATAACTTAAAATAATAACATAACAATTCATTGTCTTTGTTTAAAGTATAAATAAGATTACGAAAAGTAACTAGTTTTGTTTACCATTTAAATATAAATAACTCTCATTTTAACCTTCGTTTGACATAGATTTAGCATTATTAGTAGATTTCATTTCAAAAGTAACTAGGAAAGGTCAAATGTGTATGAATAATCGATAATAAATATTGGCAGCAAATTTTCGGTGAATATTGGCGGTGAGTAATGGTAATGTTTTTGTTGGCGCCAGTCGCCATTGCTTTAGCGTGCGAGCAACTCAATCATCACACCGCGGTTCAGAAAGCAGATAATTGTAAATAAACTAATACATTTACAAGTTTTGACCTCACTTTTTAGTATTCTTTTTCTAAACTAAAAAATGAAGTAATCTTTGAAATTTAGACATTGTACTTACAAATAATAATTAATTACCATGATTGGTACTTAATAAACATCATTACAATTTACAAAAAAATATATTACTTTTATCTGAATGCTAAGAAGAGTCTAGTTAAGGTACATTTACTTTACTAATTTGTTTAAAAGTTAG
>JANSTS010006413.1:1941-16639 GCA_026546915.1 Sylvicola fuscatus | reverse complement strand
ATGTATCATACAAGAGTTACAAGAGTACATATTTGAAGAAAAAAACGCTACAATAATAAAAGAACAAAGTTTTTAAATATATTAAAACGAACAGAGTTGTTTAAATTTCTACTCAGCGAAATGTTGATATCATGAGGATGTTTGATCAAATATAATATTTGGGTGGGTAGCAATAAACGACTAAGAAACAGGGAAAAATAAAAACGGAAGAATATATATGAATATTATAGAAGAAAAATTAATCTGAATGAGAGATATTGATTTAAATTTTTTCGATTTATAATATTTCTTAGTGAAATATATTTAAAAAATATTTCAACCAGTATTGTTTCTGATAGAGAATGCATTAAGAAAAACTTTCTAGTAAATTTCTTTCAATGAAAATAGTAAAGGTACTCTGCATAAAGACATAAAGTTAAGCTGAGCAAAGCAACTTCGTGTATGATACTGCTATCGTTATTAATATAGGTAAATGACATAAAAAGGTAATGTTAAAAGTAATTTAGTTGCCTTAATAATTGAATCAGATTATTATGAGCTTTCAACGCTAACATAGTAAAGAATCAAGTATTGCTTTCCATTGTTGTCGATGTTGCTAGCTTTGTGGTTTTTACTTTTTATTGCAACCGTTTTTATTGAAAATACAAAGCTGGTGGGAGTTTCCGTCGCCCAACCGATATTTATTGGAGAATCTTTGCTTTGGTGAATAATTGTTTTTACGTTATAACTCCACTAAAATCCAACAAAACAGGAAAGTGCTGTAATTACGATTATATAGACTATAGTGTATATAAATTCGAGCAATAGATCCAATTAAAATCAAACTTCCTATAATACGAATTGTCATTCAGATACAAAGGCAAACTTTCTGGTCTCCCAATACATAAAATATATAGGAAACGGAAAATAGCATATAATATAAAGGAAATGTAAGAGTAATTAAACAAAAAAAAAATTGTAAATAAATATCACTCGACAAAAAAATTGTTAAAGCACATTAAAAGTTATACAGAATCACGCAGGCCATTTCATTTTATATGCATTTTTATTTGCCGAAAAGTTTAAACTTTATACGTATATACATTTTTTATTCCTGCAAAAAACATCTAGTTTTAAATTTTATTTTATTACATTATATACGAATAGAACGAGCATGTTTAATTTTGAATGGGCTGAAAAAAAGTTTCAAGATATTATTAATGCAGACCGTAAATAGGGTGATGGTTTCCTGAGGGAAAACCAATTTCTTTGGAGTGTAATGATGACTTATAAGACGCATTAAAAACTTATACTCACGATTATGATAAATAAGTCACTTGGAGCTTACATTTGGGCCGTTGAGCCTTGCCGTGTTCCTTGTAGGCACACACATATTATGTGTAGCAGTTCATGAAGTGGTCATAAAAAGAACTGCAACTTGATCTTGTCTTTCCGATTTCAACCCGACACAATGCTGCAAACTTTTGCGTCGACTATTCTCTTTCGATTCTATGGTTGGCTATATCAAAGTAAAACCAAAACAAATTATTATGCCAAAAAGTTGCCACTATCTATTCTATTCAAATTCCATAAGATTAGCGTACGATACAGCCAGCCAATGCTACGACGTCTACGACAGACTCACCCTATTCATAATACGTACATTACGACAATCTCTTGGCCACTTTCACAAAATACAATCGTTCGCCAGCTTGAATCATCGACTTATCTGAAGATAGAAATAAAATATTGAACTCAATCCATATATTATCTTACTGCGACACATGTGACTGAGCCATATATACCAACTCGCATAAATGGCCAGTTCATCCGAATGTAACTCTCGATTTATTGATCATTTGATTCACACAATAGTTAAGCGCCAGCAGTATACGATTGATGAGATATTAATGAGTCTACGCCAAATGGCAGCACTTTACTCAAATGCATCCAAAAATAATTTATGTCCTGTGTTTGGTGTTTAATGTGTGTTGGCCGCCAATTGCAGGCATTATTCAATCCTGGCATAGCATACATGTGACATTTCGTGACATCAAATACGTTTACTACTTCAAAGCAAGTACACTATTCCGTGTGTTTATTTTATGCGAGTTGTGACTAACTGCATGGGTGATACGAGATATCCTTAACTAAGCATAAATTGGTAAAGTTAATTATTACCAAAATACATCAAATCCGAAATAAGCGTGCTGATGATACAATCACGTTAGGATAATTTATGTGTTATAAGAATCATACATTTTTCCGCAGGAATATGGACATACGTTTATTTAAATTTCACCAGAACGATCTTGTTTAACAAAATTCATAAAAAACCCCATTCACATAAAAAAGGTAACAAAATTATCAAGTCTGATGTCGAACGTTAGTTGGAATAAAGCAAAATCTTATACGAGCGCCGAGATTTCTTCAAACAAGAAAACGCAAATCTCTCGAGAATTCAATCGATGATACTCAACTTGTACGAACTATCCAGCGGCATGATAGAAAATGTTACCATCATGAATACTGGCAGAAGCAGAAGCAGAAGCAGAAGAATTCGGAATATGCTCATTGCTCATTGCTCAAAGTAAGGGCGAAATCCACGCCCTACCAACGCACACGATTAAAGCTGTCATTTAAATATTTGAATTTGACTTTCAACTTATAAGAAGCACTTGCGTCGCATCGCATCGTTTTTCGGGGAATCAAACAATCTGAAAACATCATTTCAAGTCGTTTTACGCGCAGCAAACGAACCTTATAAACATTTGGTCATTCAATTGAAAATGGGACGTGATACGTGAATACTTAATTAATTTGGCTGTTTTTAAAAGGCTGCAGTAACATAGAGTATATGTATGTACTTGCGCATCATAAAGCATAGAACAATCATTGTTGAACGAATGGTGTAGTAAAAATATCAGAATGCTGATTTCCCTTAAGATGCACAAGAAAACCTCAGTAGGGACCAGGGAGCTGTTCCGATCACAAATTGAAATGAACTAGGATACGAGGAGAATATAAATGACTTCTATCCTCGACCTAAATATGCTGCCGAACCAATGATATAAATAAATTTGTGTCTATCTATGCTAATATTCATAAATAAAAAGGATACCTGTAAACAAGTTTATACATAATAAGTCGATCAATCACGGTTCACGACCACACTGTCGGACAGGCAATTCAATTTAAGGATGGTGGAAGTTGAAACAAAGCCGTTTCTATACAAAGGTAAATAATCAAAGCTACGAATTTCACACCAGTTTTTGTGATCACGTTCTATCCACAGAACTTTTGTGAAGTTTCGAAACTATTTTAATTTCGATTTCCGGTACTATGTGCAACTTCCGTTTGCTAGTTAAAAAACGTATTGTTTAGCTACCCTGAGCAAACTGATTAAAGAGGAGTGTTGCAAAGCTTGCGGCTGTGTGCATTGTACATTCACGAGACATTTAAATTTATTATTTAATTCAAATAGCATTAAAGTTCATGTGTTATTTACGTCGATGCTGCGAGTATGTTCAAACTCTTTTTTATGAATTGCTACTCTGAGTTGATTAAAACGATAGCGCAGCAGAAAGTTTGCGAGGTAATTTATGGGATCATAGGGCTGATACACAACAACGGAAGTGAGGGCCTTCCTTAATGGGAGTCCAATTACGGATTTCACAAACAATTCAGCCATTTTCTGCTCATCTGCAAACAAATATTGAAATAAGCGAGCGAGCTCATAAGCCACTTGAATATTTGAATGAAATCAATTTCGCCTACCTAAGATCTCCACTGAATCTCTACACTCCGGCATCGTATCCGACTCATATAAGTCAGGATGTTGCTCTTGCAAACTATTGAGCTGCATTTCATGTGCCACTCGGGAAACAAGTATGCCATTTACAAGCATATATTCGGAGCCACCCAAAGATTTTATGTATATTTGGCGTCCTTGCTCGTCTATGTAGAATCGACCGTACGAGTCGGTCATGTATTCCCGTAAATAAACTTTCGCGCCGTTCTCGCTGATAATGAATTCCCCGCGTTCATCAAACATTGTTTCTGGGGAACTTTTAATTTTTGTCCATGTACCATCTTCACTTAAAATGTACATGGAAGCCCATGGATCCCTCTGATAAATTTCCCTACCAGTTGAATCTATAAAATATCGACCTTTTTCATTATGAAAAAATACCGATTCTTCGTCATGTGTATTAAATTTTTCCAACTGCTCCTTATTAACTTCTTTAAAATCAGCTAACTCTGTGTCTAATAGAGCAAGAAGCCGCTGCTTGTCTTCGTCCGATAGGTTTGAGTCATTTTGTACTTCCTGGCGGCGCGATTCGATATCAGCCATTGCATGCTGAAGGGACAACAAATGCGCATCTTTCGTTTCCTTTTCCCTAGCTTCAGCTAGAAGATTATCCAAATCACGTGCAGATTGCTCTAAAATTGCTAGTTTTGCTTTCAAATCATCTTCTAATAGCTGCTTTTCGTATTGCATTTGCTCCAGTTCAGCTTGTTTGATGGCCACTTTCATTTGCATGTTCATAATGGACTGACGTCGAGTCTTTCTAGCATTTCTGAATAGGGGCTCGTCTACATCTTCCCTATCTGCCCTGTCTTCTTGGATAAGTGGATTCAGTTTTCTCTGTAGTTCAACTATATCCTTTTCTAAAATAGTTGCGGCACGTTTTGTTATGTTCAGTGAATTTCTTACTTTCGTTAGATCGTTTATAGGCTTGTTTTGTTCCATATTTATTTAAATAATTCGACTGAGTTTAAGATATCATCAAGAGAAGTTGTAATTAAAAATATAAAAACTACAGAATTTTAACACGTCCCGAAATCACACATTTCGCGAGAAATGTAGTTTTTACTCATTTTGCTAAAATTGTTTCACAAATACTTTCACGTGTCTTTTATGGTAGATTTTGCTTTGTAAAAAAAATTGTTTTCGACAAATAAAAGTCATAAAAAAACGTGTACAAAAGTTTAGAAAAACCGACTTGTAAAAATATTGTTTCAAACTAATTTAAAAATAAACAATATTTTCTAAACATACTATCTAATTTTCAAAAAAATAGAAAGTTTACACCATCTTATTAACAATCAGAAAATAAATGAGTTCAGTTTGTTAGCAATATACCCGTTTTATATTGATACATAAAATAAACAAATTTATGTTTAATTAGATATAAAAGACAATAAAGGTACATGAATAAAATTCAATTATTTTACTCCTTATCGCGTAAAATGGTATTTTCTGTGTGCATAAAGTATGTATCATACGAGTTTTGATTAAGTAAAGTTTTCTAAGCCGACATCTTTCTCATGTTACATTTCCCAAAAAAAAGCATATTCTGCTTTATACAAAATGACCATGATGAAAAAGTTGTACTTTGAATGGCACTTTCAATGACAAATTATTATAAACCCTATTTCTCAAAGAATCTGTAGATGACCATGATTAATCACTCAATCCATAGTGTTTATAATTTCCTGATGATTGTTCATTTTTATATATACATGTACATGATTGCCTTGTTATATATGGAAACACTTAAGTATATTTGTAAGGCTTAATTATATTTTAGCTTGTCACTAATACAATGAGATTTTAGATCAAACCTCAAATGTTGATTTACTTAAAATGATTGGTTCATTTAAGTTACTAAGAGAATGTGATTTTAGCTTTTCACCAACAACAAAAAAGTGTGCTAGAATAATTATATGTAATTAAATTAACATAACAACATAACAGCTAATGCAATAAACGAATTAAGATATAAATTATTGGCAAAAGGTTAAGAATCGTAATCGATATTTTGTTGCTTTTACAAGGGAATTATGCAAATACGTACATTTGAATCACTCACAAGAGTACAACATATCAAGTATCCCCCTTACTTCTGTCTTGGTGCTACACATTTAATGATTATGTGCCTCTGACTCCGAAATATTAGTGGTTGACGGTGTCACATCGAAATGTTTATAGACAATTAGATTGATCGGATAACAAATTACATTACACATTCAGCCACTTGATTGATTTACCTTTAGTAGGGATGCCCATCATGTTATATTATACGTGTAATTGTGTTTGCTTACTTCATAAGCTCACTGTGCATTAGTATACATGCACATATGTAGGTCTATGAATATATTAATTTATCAGAAACAACATGTTTCAGGCGATATCAATAGAAATTATGGCATGAATAGAACACGATAAGGTGTATGCGCATTCATACGCATATGTATATTGATTTACGTATGCCAGAACATATTTCAGTCATAATTTCTAAAATCCATTACATCCCTATTAAATAGTAACATTCCAAATTGGTATTAATCAATCTGTTCGAAGATTTGATTCAAAGCATTGTTTGGCTTGGCAGGATACCTTTGCGATACGGTCAACCCTGACCTTGCTCTTTTCTCTCAAAGCCATTGCATTTGAAAGCGTCTTATGGAAAGTGGAATTGTATGGAACAAAGCTAACTGTGGAGCTTTTAAAAGTGGCGAAAGGTTACTTATGTAGGCCGAGTCACATGGAAATTTGCATTGGCGAGTGGCGAAATGCATGTGAATGCATGAATGTATGACGCATATAGTGTATTTATTTGCACTTTCTAAAGCTTTAGGTTTTTGTGTTCAAAGTTTCTACAACGCGAGAACGAAATGTTTTGATTTCCCATGCGGAAATGCAGCAAACTTGGGCATTAGAGAATCATTGTACGGTTTGAAAAGCTCGTACAGCATGAATATACATATATAGTTGTGTGAACTCGTGATTCCTGTATTTCGCTATTTCGAATTTACTATTGTATCGAAAAAGTTGAGGAAAAAGTGATTTTATCAAGATCAAAGTAGTGTGGAACTATTTGGATGTTGGGTTTCTATTTGACATTAAATAAAAAGGATATGATAAAAAAACACGCGTCAGGGAAGACCAGCGCTAAATTTCCTATACTCGGGTCCTTGATGAGAAAACAATAAAAAACCGAGAGAAAAGCATATTCAATTTTGTTTGGCCTTAATGAAATCCTTATATGAAATAAAAAACTGACCAATGATTTAAGGTGAAACATCATATTGTGGAAAACTGTATGTGTGAAATACATATCTGCTTACAAACGATTCTTATTTGAAATAACAGAGTAGTAATGTGTTTTGCAATATAGTTCATAATTTAATTGAAAACAACTAAATGCACTTATCTTAACTCTCAAGTCCGCGCTAACTTCTCAAGTGGTAGATGTAAGGAATATCCGGTGCGGTACTTCTACAAGATTAAACGGCAGCTGACCATTCGCTATATATTTGTTATCTTTGGCCAAATTATTTCTACAATTATTCCGGAGCATTCGCTAAACTTTTCTGATATAATTACGTACAAACACATGTACTTACGATGTACTTTCATTATACATTGTAACTAGACACCAGCCCCTGGTGCATATACAAATACATACATCTATCAGAAACTTTAATAAATTCGTATTATATTGCCAATTTGGAAGTTTTCTTTTAATTTCTTTGATCAGACATCTGCTTCAATATATATGAAACAATTTCGTCAACTTTTCCCCCGTCTGCAATGCGTCTTTACGTATTATATATTTGTCGTTCGACATCAGCATCTGTTGAAACTATTAATAAATATAATAGTACGCAAGGAACAAGAATAAAGTGGCTTGAATCGGTGTGAGCTCTTGTGCATACTCGTAAGTCGTAACTGTTTATTCGAAATATTGGACAAAGAGACACAAATAGGGTTCTGCAAATACATATATGTATGTTATATGTACATATAGTCACTGAATCTGAAAATTCCTCCTTTTTGCCATAAAATACTATTTCTTATACGTACGTGAAGAGTGGGAGCTAGTGGGGCAGAAGTCGTACATGACGCTTAACATAAATTTATATCATATTTTTGTGCACAGGACTACGTGTAGAGTGGATTGTAATATATGTAAAACAAAAGCCACAATGAAAACAGAATAGAGTCTAGACGCATTGCGCACACCATCCTGCGGCCAAAATTGCAATAATTGTTATTATCTTTCTTGGCACCTCTATCTGGCTAAAGCGCTTGATATTGGAATGTATGCTAAACAGCTGAATATAACGTGTAATTAGTGGTTAGTTTGAGAAAGCAACCACTTGAACCAGTTCAAGATTTTGTTTTGTCTTATCTGTTTTTTTTTGCGTTGGAAAATCTTTAAAAGTGCCAACCAAAGCTCATATCAACGACAAGTGAGGAGCAGAGGAAAGCTTTTAAGCACGTTTTTTAGCAATCAGTCACGTTTAGCCGCGCACTGTCGTTTCTCTCTTCCGTTGAAATCTTCCAATAGACAGCTTCTTAAAAATATATTCATTGTAGAGAAGGGTAATTATCCCAATTATGTGCTACTGCAGAACCGCCTGCTAATGATTGATTCAATTCTCACAGGACCCAAATGCGACATTTATTTTCAGAGTCTTTGACCACCCACCGTACAAGTCAGACATATGTCCCCTAAATTATACGCACATCCTTGCTGTGAATCCGCAGCTTGTGACCTAGGACCGAAGTCTGTGCCGAAGGGTGTCAATAAATAGTTTTTTTGTGATTGGTTTGTACACTTCAGCAACGAATCCAATATATTCTGTGTTTTTATATCGTACTCACTACCCGGTTATCATCAGTGCTCAATGAACAATGCCCTAAACAATGTACATACATTTTTTATCAAGTATGTATAATGTATATACACATTTCACATATAAAGTCTAACTGCAAAAACAATATAACGAAAGTCTGAGGGAATTCAATAATAAATCTCCTATTTCAGTTCAATTTTCTCTTGTGTTGCTTTCTGCTTGTTTATTTCGTTTATAGTTTATATGTATACAGTTTTGCCATCTTCATGAAAAATATAAATTGAATTGGGATATAATAAATTATGAATTATTTATATTCTCGAAGAGTGTTGTATAATAGTATAGGATTGATTGATGGAGCAATTCGGAAGGTGCATTGATTTTATTTCATGAGGAAAGAGCTTGATAGGATAAGTATAGTTTAAAGTTTTGATCTAATTAAATTTTGAAGCAGTAGTTCATCATTTATCCTAACGAAATGTTCTCGGTATTGTTCTACACAAAATTCATCTCACGCTGGTTGTAGACACATTATTTATTTACTTGACGAAATGATTAGATCTGCAGGGTAAATAAATAATAACCGCCGCTAAAAACAAAGAATCCCAACTTCATCAATAATTAATTGCAAGAGTTTTTATAAGGTTAATCACTTGTCAAAAGCAAAACCTTTTCTACGTTACCTTTTCATTCCCATTTGATGATTCTACACATATGCAGTGAGATTCGAGTAGTGATTTTGCAAAATCACAAAAGCCAAGAAAATGTGTTTCGGCAGCGATTTAGTTAATCAATCATTAACTGCTGCAATAATCAGTTGTTATCTAATACCAATTTAGTCGGTGTAATGTGTGGCCTAAACGCTACTTAACTGCACACGAGGCGCTTGGCGGGAATAGTGGGAAACCAAATTAAAATTCCATATCAGAGTAATTATTAAAAATAAATGACCTGGAATTGGCACGCATGTTGCCATTTTTGTCACGAACCGTGATTTATTTCCCCGCTGCTGCACGCATGCAAATTTAAAATGACCACATAAAGAATGACCATTACAAGTTTCGCCACGCATGTACATCTACCCATATATATATGGCATTGTACATAATGTGACGTGAAAACTTTTGTAAAATACATAGGAGTACATTCGATTATCGTGCTCTTGGTGGCATAATAGGCGATTTCATAAAACATGGGCACACTGAACATATGTCGCATTGGCGTTATAAATATTAACCAAACGATGAATTCGAAGTCGTGTCGAGAGTTCAAGGATTTACAAGAATACACGATTCATGAACACATCCTTTTGAACGGCGCTGCGCGGTTCTCGTTCATGTCAACATAATCCTATATGCACACGGTACATCCGACATTCGCATTTTATTCATAATAATGAATTATTTCGATTCAATAATTATGAATTAATGGTTTTCGTTCAAACATAAGCAGTCACTTATTTTCTGCATTTCGTTATAAACATTTAAATTTGTGTTTAATATTCATTTAAAACAATAATTAAGAATACAAAATCCACATTCGTTAAATTAAAGCCAATACAAAGCGATGAGAAGAAAATTTAAATCAAATTAAGAAAGCACATGATTTGTGGCCAATTGTCTGGTAAGAAAAAAAAAATCAAGATCCATTCCGAAGATTGAATCGTACAAATTTGCTATTAATGCTATTCTTCCATGCCAGTCTTCTTCTGGATTCATTCGTGCTTATCGAAACTGGTGTCTTCACAATTTTGTGCTGCGTTTTTTAATTATTAAAAACTCATTACCATTCTATATACCTTTCTAAATACGATAAATCATCAAAAAAAAAACTTTAAGAGGATTGAATTTGATTTAATAGTTGAAGTGAAGTTTTGAACAAAATAAAAGATGATTTACCTTAAAGACATGACATAACAGTCTTATTTTTTGAATCTACGCCACATATCAATTTCATGCAACCGGTCAAGTGGTTTATAGCAAATCATTTAAGGACGTACTCAACACATTTTTCTAGACCTTTTTTTCTGGACTTTTTGGGTGTGCCAAAACGCGTTTTTGCATCCCTAGTTTGGCTTTCGAAACGCACTTGAATGGATCGGTCGTGATTAATTAAAAAGGGTTGAATGGCGTAAAGCCGCAATTAAATTTCTTACGATGATTATTGAATTTTAAATCCGTTGCCTTCCTTTTTTTCCTTTCGAGTTTTTCAAATTGCATTCAATTTGAATTTTAAGTCTCTTTTAATATAAACAGATTATATGGTAATAAATAAGTGTTTCAACAGCGACAAAATATATTGTATAATAATGTTTATTAATTTAATCATTAATGAAAAGAAGACTTTGTTCGTTGCTATTGAATGAGAAAGATATACAAAAACCAACAGAAGATTAAATTTACATCATTTCATCAATTATGTGGCATTTGACGCCAAACCAAGCTGAATACATTTGAAATAAAATTTGCATTTCATGACATTTTCACGTCTCCAGAAAGTAACGTAACAATAGTTCGCTTATTTTGATAAAGCAGAATTGCGATTTGCGATTATATATATTGGCGACCCCAATTGGCTGCAAACACAAGTGCCCCTACATGGATATTATAGCAATCCGCAAATGGATACATACCATAACGCAAGCACAATCTTGAAAGCTGTGAAAAGTCTTATCCTTAAATAAGAAGGGAAAGTGTCTTTGGGCAATATTTAAGCTTACAAAGTTTTCCATCGAAGAATGACAATGGAAAAGGGAATTTCACTGTCTTTTATTTCTTTTATCACTCATATCATTGTTTAGATAAAGGAAAACGTTGAAGAACAAAATCCAAATGGAATTTGAAGACGAGATAAAAAGCCAGCAATATCTGTATTATACGAGTACATTTATACTAGTACGAGTAGATCGACTATACGTATGTGTATACAAATGTATGTATGCATACGAGTTTATTGTAATAATAGGTTTTCGTTTGCCTGGAAAACGTTTCATTTTGTATTTTCATTTCCCCCATTAAGTCTACACATTTACTATATATTCAGTATACAAAGGATACATGTATGAGCGTCCAATTCACTGATTGATAACCAGAGATATATAAAGATAAAACAAAAGCAATCATTATAGAAGACTGAAAACAATATAATATAAATAAAACATGATTGAAAGAACGAGAAGTATACGTAAAAAGTATTTATGAAAACTTACATGCATATATGCATAATATGTGAAATCGAATTAGTTACTGAAATGAAAAGCATGTATGTTTGGCAATACCATGTAGCCATAGGTTGCGGTTACAAAATAATTTACATTCTATTTTCATTCACAAAACTGAACTTTTTGCAACGAATGAATTTAAGGTTTCAGTAAATATGAAAATATACTTTCTATCTTAATTTACATGAAACGATTTTTCCTAAAATTGTGAAGCCACTATTCATTTTTCGCCATTGAAAACAATTTAATAGAAAAAAGTTATTCATTTTGCATTTGAAACGAAGTTCTGTTTTTTTTCAACACTTGCATTTTGTATTATTACAACATACTTTAAGAAAAGTCCTTGAAAATTTGTTACACCCTCTAGAATATCCTTTTGAACTGGCGTGAAATACTTCGCTTCAAGTATTAAATATATCTGACACATGTAAATATATACATGCAGTTATTCCCAGAGTGTTCCTCATACAGCATACTAATGTATTTACATCTGTATGTACTTATAATGCAATATAGTGAATCAATTTCAATAGATGTGTCCAACTCCTTAGATGCAATTCGTCTATGCGTTTGAAATAGCATTCCTAGTGCGATCTCGGATTATAATAACTGTATCAAAACGAAATGCATCAAAATATAAAATATATTGTGCAAATACACAAGAAGTGCATTAGCGTTGAATGCGACACTTTAGAATCTCTATAATGCTCTAGAGTATAAATATGTAAAGGAAGAAAGTGCACTTTCTTGAAATGACATTATATTTAGCAAACTTTTTGTATAATATTTGCGAGGCTATGCGAGGCCAGAAGACATAATTATAAAGAAAATCATAAATCAGAATACACCACAAACCATTCCAAAAAGGACCTCTTATAAGCAAAATCACACAATATTTAAACATAAAAAAATATTTATTAAAAAAGAACTTAAAGTTATCGTTACTTAAAATGCTACCAATTCATTAAAAAAAATTAAAAAATTATATTAAAAAATGAAACGAAAGCTGGCTAAATGTTTAAAAATTGTGCTCGACAAAAATTGTGGTGTCATACTTTTCATGTAAGACCAAGAACGATTATTGTTGCATGCTTTCATGGTCAAGTAATTTTTATTTCAATCAAATCAAATTCAAATGTTCTATCAAGATTAAAAAAAAAAGTCATATCTATTGAATGGAATATACATTATGGACTACAAATTTTGAGAAATGAAAGGGTCTAACAACTTCTTTTAGTCAAATGTTTGAAAATAAAAAAAACTGTATATGCTTCAAGGAGAAATTTTTGAAATTTAGAGCTAACATAATTTAACAAATCTTATATTTTTCAAATCACACTAATTTTGGTTCATTAGCTAGCATACGAGTAAATAGAACAATTTTAAGTGTGACTAGACGCATGAATTTTACAACAAACAAAGTGTTACAGTTGTTGGCGATTATAATAGTTCCAGATGTGAATTGTGTTCTATTTTCATTCTTTGTATGCATAGTTTTTATGATTTTGTTATTCTGCTGATAGCAGTGTTCTAGCCAAATGTCTTTAGCTCCAGTGATTTTATTTGTTGACGGATCATTTGGATTTGGTGAGTACTCCTATACATTATTCCTCAACCAAAAAGAAAAAAAAAATCAAAAACAGCATACAATGACGAACAACTTTAACTATGAGCGTTATGTGTTGCCTATATAAAGTACGGGAAGGGATATTTTTTAATGGTCACTTTTATGGGTTTCCATGTAAAGCGGTTCATTTTTGTTTCTTTATCGTAAAAACAACCATTATAACGTACAATATATAATAAACCATAAATGGGAAACCGCTCAAAACAGCGATTTTGACATATTTTTTTAATAATCATAAATTATGAAACGTGCTATATTTTGCACACTCGTACATACTTAAAACTGCATGTGGTAAAGAATGCCTATATAGACATAAGAAATTTTTCTTTAAAAATTTTGAAACGAAAAATTCGCATTTTACAAAGTACATACAAATTTAATGCAGAAAAGATGCAATAATGCGCTTGAAATGTCGCTAGTCGTTTTTGAGCTATTTAAATAATATAAATTAATCGTTTCCATAAATATAACATGTACACTTATTTTCGTTTAACTTCTTAGTCTTAACTACGTATCATGTTTAATGAGTATTAAGTACAACAGGGCAAAAGCCCGGCATGACGGGCGACGCGACGTTTACTGTTTCATTTGGCGGGCAACAGGCGACCCTTTGCAAGGTGCGTGACAAGGATATGATGTGATTTAAATATTAATATGCATAAAAATCATACATCGTAGCATTATCATTTATTTTTAAGGCGATGTACACATATTTAACTAGGCAAAGGATAAATTTATCCATGTTTTTGATCCCATTGCCAATTAATTATGAACAGGTATAAAAGGTAGCTGTGGTGGTCTTTGCATCAGCCATCAGAGAGCATACATACGCTTATGTTTATATATTCGAATTAATCACACTGAATTATGGTATATGCTTCGTACGCTCCCTTCCTGGCCATTTCACATTCATAATGGTCAAAAGTGTATACGAAAAAAAAACTGGGTAATAACGAAAATACTGTTCAAGTAAAAAGGAAGGCCGGCGTACAATGTAGTACATACTTTTACATTCTATATGATTATGACAAACATAGACAAGGTGTGTGTGGCCATGCTCATAAATAAATATTACTGAATAAATCATTAATTACCGTTACAGCGAGAAGAAAGGCATTTCCTTAAATTTCCAATATTTCCTAGGCAATTGACTTACTTAGATCCGAATATTTCAAAAGTCAAAGTTTTCAGATCATGTTTTGGTTAATATTCTTGAATTATTT
>JANSTS010006412.1:0-14321 GCA_026546915.1 Sylvicola fuscatus | reverse complement strand
TCACATCGTTGGTTTAAATATTTACATTTTATATAAATCTTAAAATATTTTATATAACTCATGTAGATGTCAAAAAATCAAAACAAATCCAAATTATTCGTCCAAATGCGCATATCAAACAATAATATAACTTTAATTTTTGTACATAAAACGTTCAATTTAAATTAAATAAAAACAAAATGGTATGTGAAAAATGTGAGGCAAAGTTAGCAAAAATAGTAACTCCTGATCCGTGGAAAGCTGGAGCCAGAAACACAACCGAAGGAGGTGGAAGAAAAGTAAATGAAAACAAGGCGCTCTCCAGCTCAAAAGCGAAATTCAATCCAATTGGGCAGTCCTTCAAGCCGTGTCGGTAAGTGTTCCTGGTATTTCTGGTTGAATATTTTATAAATACTGACTCCCAACAGGATATGTCGTCAAAAAGTACATCAAGCTGGGTCAAATTACTGCCAGAGTTGTGCCTACAAAAAAGGAATCTGCGCCATGTGCGGCAAAAAGCTTCTGGACGTTAAGAACTACCGACAAAGTGCCGCCTGAATCTGTGTCACAGTATCAGCTTTAATGTTTTATGTAAAAAGTCAAATAATAAGGATTTTATATAAATGGTATCATTTTATTCCTAAACTACTCAATGGTGCAATTTGTTCAGACTACCTAAATTGATAGGAGGCGTTCTTTAAGAACTTCCATCATTCTTAAAGAACATTTTGGCTGTTTTTGTTCTGAGTAATTCTATGAAAATTACTCTTAAATTTAGATTCGATTCATAAATGGATCGGGCTTAAGTGGGATCAACTTCGTCGTCCGACTTTTTCGGCGCAGGTTTGCGCTTTTGGGCATAACTAAGACTACTTTTATCAAAGTCCATTTGCATGATTCCTAAATCACCACTGTACCGATTCTTAGCAATCTGCAAGTACTTTTTGCCGCGGACGGAGGTTAATCGCTTATCCTGAATGATTAAAACGTTGTCAGCTTCTTGTGAAGCTTTGGCACTGCCAAATATCGAACTGGTCGTCAAATCCTCCTGATCGCGCTCCTTTCGCGGATGAATCACCAATGTCACATGACAATTTCTACGCGTCGCAAATGTCCGAAAAGACGCAATGATGGCGTCCTGTTTATAGAATCGATCCATGTGGCGTGGCTCATCCGAAATGCCCATCATAAATTGAACATTGTCAATAATCACGTGATGAATGTCATGGACATATTGGGCATGATCGATAGCCTAGAATATGTAAGATTTAAAATTTTATTCTATAAATCATTTCTGGATCATCTCACCTCCATCACAATCTTGATGCTCTGTTGACCGTGAAATGTCATAAAATAAATTGGAAGCCTTTGAAATTCATCCGCCCAATAGTCGAACTCATTCAAATTTTCATCTAAAGGCTTGCCAGCCATTTGCCGCAGCAAAGTAGCTGCCAATCGAGTATTACGAATTTCAAATGATCCCCAAAGCGTATTGACGCCCTGCAGTGCCAGATCAAGTGAGTACTCCGACATAAAAGTTGTCTTTCCGCAACCAGTAGGACCAGTCAGCACGGTCAATTCACCTTTCCTATGTCCTTTGAGCAGCTTGTTCAGTGAAGGATATCGCTTCCATTTTACACCTTGCACTTTGTCGATGTTCTGCAGGTCACTTAGTACATCTTGTCGTAGGTACTCAAATGTGGTAATGGCTTTATGAAGAATTGGTTGTGCCTTGGCGAGAATTCCTTTCAGGTCCAAGCTGCGTTCATGAGCAGCATGTGGCGTTGGATGAGCTTCGGTGGGACGTACAAAAAGGCAGCGCTTTTCCTCCATCTTCTTGGCAAAGTTACGAGCCGTGTCCCATCCGGGAGCATCGTAATTGAACCACAATATCAGTTGTTTGAAGCGTTCGAGCGCTGGTAGACATTCTTGCGGAAGTGACTTGAATCCGTGTGGAAGGCAAATTATCGTGTCTAAAAATTTAGATGATTAATTTAATTCTTTAAAAGATTCTCAAGACTCTTACAATTGGTTTTAACCGTCATCAACGCGATCAAGTCCAGAATACTTAAAACAACAACAGCCGCTTCTTTTTGACTTTTCCCATGTGGGCCAGCCGTTATAATACCAGGACAATTCACATCAGGCGACGCTACTTCGTCGTGATTTGGATGCAAAGTCTTGAATCCAACCAGTTTTTTAAATGCATCTTCAATAGGAAATATCAAGGATTTTCTAAGCTCATCCGTAAATACATCTAACGTGTCAAACACTTCGAGTGGTATTGTCTCAAGATTTAATGTTCTTAGCAACTCTAATCTTTCATCTGAAGTTAATTTCTTGACTTTAGTGAATCCTTTTGGAACACTAATCACCTGAACTGGCTTTTTGGACGCAACAAATATCTCTCGATACTTATCGAGCTCCTTGCCGGCTTTTGATGAACGTGATGATGTATAGAACTTTTCCAGCAGCGACCATTTACCGACGTGTTGACAAGATGGACATATAAAGTTTCCTAAAAATAGCCAAATTAAATTTGAAGGAATTTTCTTTAAATAAAACATTTACCAGTTGTTTTATTAATAAAAATATTCTCCTTATTGTCCTTGTCCTTGTGACAAACTGGACAAACAGTTTTAACCGACGTGAATCCATCATCAAAGTCGAAACCAGACGCTTTAAGTGTCCGCTTGATGTTGTACACTGAGACTGCAGATGAAGCCGCTTCCAGATTCTTGATACCACTGTCGCAGTACTCTCGACGGGTTCTCGTTTGATGAACATTTGGTCGATGCGGAATTATTATCTTACGTGCTAACGAATTGGTGATGGCTTTGGACCAAAGCATCTTTATGCTTTGTCTTCTTTGTTATCACTAGAAGCGCTCCAGGTAATTGCGTCATCTGTTCGTTAATGGCATTTAACTTGAAGAATTTTGGCCGAACTTTTGGTCGTTATATCATATTTTTGTTCTTAATTACTTTTCAAATATGTTGTAATTATAAATTAGTTATAAACACATTTTAAATTAATTTTTAAATAAAAAATATATAGGAAATTAAAAAATGTGCGTAGAAATTTTTTTTAGGTTAGATTTACTGTGTTTACAAGTGTAGTTGAGCGGCGATCCGTCTGTTTTGGCGCCACTATCTTTGGGATTTTTTGAGTACTTAAATGTTGAGTAACAATTTAAGTAACCTAAGTTTATATTAACCGATATTTTATCTAATTTTTCTATAAAAATTAATAATTTTTGATATAAATTAATATGAAAAAAGCGTGGTTTATTAATAATTGTTTAACACTTATAATTTATATATAAAAAACACAATTGCCTTAAAGGTAAGTAGCAGGAAAGTCGTAAAAAGGGAAGAAATTGTGCCTTAAGGATAATAGTTTAGGATACAAATAATTGCTTTAAGTGTCACAATTAAAATAGTGGACTAGAAAATTGGTTGCCAAAAAGCAAACTAAATCAATGCTTAATTTTAAGCGCACTTTTTGTGCCAACATCAATCCTGTACAGTGCCAATCCCAGCTGGTGCACTACAGACGACAACTCCTTAATAACGAACGCAATTGAGTACTGCTCAGGTACGATGTCATTCTCGTGTTTGTCGCATTTCTGCTGCAAATCAAACACATCCGTTTTGATCTCGCACGGATGCTTGCCATACAACCTTGGCATCGCCTCCGTGGAGACATGCGGGTAAAACACTTTAATCCTATCGTGCACCATTAGCGTGCTATTGCTACTCAGGAATGCATAATTCAAGTCTTCTGCCAAGCTGACCGGCAGCGCAAGAAACAATTGGTATCTCTGCTTCTTACTCACCGCCTTCATCTCTGACACATCCAAAATCAATCGCAGCTTCTTATACAGTTCATCCATATTCAGTCCACCATATTCATACAAGAAGAATCGCTTGTTCAGCTTGTATTTTTGCCCATTGTCATGATTTGTGCGAAGTGTCGTGGTGCTGGGCAGAAACAGCAAACTGGTTGGCAAATTGTAGACATGACTGGTCACCAGATGGACGTGCGTTTGTGCGCTCTTTGTTTGCAAATCTGCGTGGAAGTGCTCGGCCAATTGATAGACGCCAGCCTGATGAACGAATCCAAAGAACGCCGACATTATGATGTTGATAACAAACCACAGCTTCAGTAGGTTGCCGGCCTTTACTGAACCGCCCATCAGCGATTTGTACACAAATTGGATCAGCCGATTCTCCGTTCTGAACGGATTGTCAATTTGGAAGCCAGTTTGAAGTTTAGGCGCGTGCAACAACACCATCGGCAGTGTCACCGGAATCAGAAATCTTGCCTCCTGGTGATTGATGAAGGACAACAGAATTAGAGGCACAAAAATTGCGGCTGTCATCAGCGTGATAAATGATTGCGCACGTGGTAAGTAGCGATACTCTCCGCGCATGAAGCGAACGATCATGGCGCCAAATGAAAGCAATGCGGCAACTCCCAAGATGTTGAACAACAGCGGGATGTTGATGACAGCGTGCAGCCATTTCGGGTGAACACCATGTTGCGCCGTATTCTCCGAATTGAGGTTGTAGCGAACAAAATTCAGCGGCGTAAAGACAAAATTGTTGATGGACAACTGAAGATGATCAATCTCGGACAGTGTCAGATATCCATAATACAGGGAGTCAACGATTGTCAGAAGGATCAATGACGGCAATGCACAGCCAATGAAGGCAAACATTCGCACGTTGAAATCGGCCATTGAAACAGTTCTGGAGCCCAATCCTCGCAGCATCCAGAAGAACACAATCGGCATGCCGAACATTATGAATGTGGGACGGTTGAACATTCCGACGACGCAAATTGTGGCTATAATGGCGCAGCTGTTCAGTGAATGGGCGGGCAGTGCTTGACGAATGCGGTAAAGACGAACGCGCTCAGTCATCGTTTTGGCTTCCTGGTATTTCTCCTGAATGAACTCTTTTTGATAGATCACCGTGTTGGAGTGAATCATGCAGTCGGATACAAAGTAGAGGAGCAGTGAACACAAAGCCATCTCGATTGTGTTGGAGAATGTTCGTGTTCCAAAGACAAGGATCACATAGGAACTGGCCAGGGCGATTAATCTAATTTCGCACTTTAGAGAATAAGCTCGGCAGATTTTGAAGAGACACCCTGACAAATTGGAAACAGATTTAAAACGTTTGTTATATCGAAATGAAATTTGGACTTACAATCATTGATGAAGGAGTATAGACACATGCAGAACCGGGGAAAAACCAGAAGTACGTATGGTGTCCTCAGATCCAATTGCAAATAATAATTTATGTAGATCATTGACCAGCGGAAGAAATTCAGTGGCATTTTTAGGCATATATATTGCACCCCGATGCTGCGTATTGGAAATGTAACATTGAATTCCCAGGTTCGGGAGTGCTCCAAATCGAATTCATCGCCTGCCAAATTAAAAGAAAACATGAGTTGATGGACTTAGATTATTGACAAAATAGTGATTTACCTGCAATAATTTCGGATGATTGAAAAAACTCATCGGGATGAATGTATCCAAGCTGTGGCCAAAATACCATTACTACTCGGATGACTGCCAAAACAATGTATGTCCTCATCAATCCATCTGGATTGAAATTTATCTTCATTGTGTCCTAAATTTTAATTGATTTGTCCAAAGGTTTGTTCAGAATGGCGTTATGTAGTTGGCGTCCGGTCTTGTCATTACTGAAGCAAGCTGGATTTCTGTTCCTATTGGCTCGACTGGCTTTTTTAACACAACACCATAATTTGTTACTAAAACTAAATGTATTTTTGTTAATTTATTGTTTAAAAATATTTTATTCGCACTTGAGATGCATTCGGCGTTTTAGAGAAACGAAAATTTATATGACATTTGACAGATTGTCACTGGGGAAGCGACATCTATGATTTGGGTTCTAAAACATTCTTTGGGTCAAACAAAAAACAATTGACAACACTGAAGCTAGACGAATTACGTTAAAGGTATCACAATTTAAAATATTTAAATAATTTAAAGTGACGAGGTTCCAGCCCAAAATGGGATGGAGTGATTCAATAAACTACATACTGTTCACAAATCCAGTATGCAACTCAGTGATTTCTACCACCAAATCAGCAACAAGTGGCGTTGGACGAGCAATCGGCCTCAGCAAAGCCCCAGTGGCTGCTAAAACGCTACACGAATTGTCTGGGGAGAACCATGTCTTTATGACTTTAGGCGGCATCACTGGAGCACTAGCTGTTGTGATGGCGTACGGAACCGAGAGGCTGATCTTCGATGAAACCGAGGCTGACCTCAAAGCCATCTACGATAAAGCGAATCTCATGCAGTTTGTTTCTGCCGGTTTGTTGTTTGCGGTGCCGTTATCGAAGCGTCCCATCGTGACTGGTTCGCTGTTCCTCATTGGAACTGGAGTTTACAGTGGATATGGCTACTATCGAGCATTGACTGGCAATCGCAAGAAGAACTACTTGGATCCGATCGGTGGGGTTATTTTAGTGGCAGCATGGATCTCTTTGGTCTTTTGAGTTCTTCGATATAAATTTAAGTTTTTTGTACCAATTTATTAATAAAAGGTTATGTTTGAAAAAGTCATCTTATATCTGTAAATTTTTTTTTTTTTTTTTGATAAATCAAACGTTTAAATATATTAAAGTCCTTCAATTATGACGTTTTTGTGATCCTTGCATTTAAGTTTTATGGTAAGGTAAAATCAAATTTAAAGTGTTTAATTCATTGAGTGAAGACACTTTTTATGTTTGCAAGAATGAAACCAAATCTCTTGAAAAAAACGTTTGTAAAAAAGGGTTTTGGAGGGCAAAATAGTTGTTTATTTATTTCAATTGTAAATACTAAAAATAGGTAAATTTAATTTCGCTCGCTTAAATAGTAATTTGTCCAATTTCTATCGGTATATAATAACGGCGGACTGAGTTTGTGCACATTTACATAATTACATTCATAAAGTTTATATACTAGACTTTATAATAATAATTTTTACATCTGGATTATATTTATAGAAAGAATAACAATAACAACTATGAGAAAATATATTTTAAAAATAGATTCGTGTTAAATGTTATGTTCAGATTCAGCTAAATTAATGAGTTTTAATGTTATGTAAAACATAATTCGATTGGTTCACAAGTCACAACATTTATAAAAGCGATCTTAAATTCAAAACTTATAAATGTTCAGTTCAAAACTTCAAATGTCAAGTTTAATTTAATAATAAAATAAAATATTGAATATCATCTTAAACTGTATCATAAACTTATAACGGTACTTCTTCAAACAAAAACAAAAAAAAAACGTAAAAGCTCAAAAGTCGTAAGTTACAAAAAAAAACCTAAACATTAAGATATTTTCTAGAAAAAATAAAACAAATAAGCCAAACCTAATTTTTATCACCAAAATAATCATCTACTTTTTCCCATTAATATCCGGAATATTAATCCTCCTCACCATCAATGAAGGTGGCTGATTATCACTGAGATTGTCGTCCTCCATCTGTGCCATTCTCGCCTGACTGGGTAGCTCCAGGCTGCCTTGGGCCAAACCTATTCCCCCCGAATGAACTGAAGCTATGTCAGTCGGCGTGTGCATCTGCGACGAGCGTGCCGCTTCAGCCATCTCCTCCTCAGCCATCTTAAGTCCAATAGTGGCACCGATCTTCGCACTGGCCTGCCTGAAGTGATCGCTCAGCTTCAACTGAACTACGTTGATGCACATCGACGTCAACGCAAGGCCAAAGATCAAGTAGATAATACTAAGCATCATGTAGATGGGATGATTTGGAACGTAATCACCGAAGCCAATGGTTGACATTGAGATAAACACAAAGTAGAAAGCCTCAAAGAAATTCCAACTCTCCCAGATGGAGTACATGCAAGCGCCGATCAGAATGTATGCCAACAGAATGCTGACCGCCACACTGATGGGCAGATTGAATTCATCGTCGATTTCGACGTCTTCGGGATATGGGGTGGTGGGTGTGCCCATAGAGCCAGGTGGAAGGTGCGTGGATGTGGATTGTGGTGTGGTTGGCAAATTGTTGGGGCCGGCCGCCTTATTCATGCCACCTACCATCATGCTAGGACGACGAATTGCAGCGTCGTATGCCATGTTGAAGCCTCGAATCATTCCCTGATATGTTTGAATTGAATAAGTTTTTTTTTTCTTTAAAGGATATTTATGAATTACCTGAACTTGTGCCTGCTTCCGGACTTTCCTGCATGATCCTGTGTAGTACAAGCGACGAACGTAGGCCCAAACAAATTTGATGCAACGAGTAAAAAGTTTACCGAAATCAGCCAGGAGGATCAGGAACACCGGAATGCCAATAATGGCGTAGACAATTGTGATTGCTCGTCCCGTTGTGGTTACAGGAGCTATGTGGCCATAACCTGAAATGAACAGAATAATTTGGATAAAAAGTCGATCATCTTGATGGATTACCCTAAAATATTAAACACCAAATAACTAAGAAGTTTTTTTAGACCAGATTTTCTTTATACCAATAGTCGTAACAACAGTAAAACTGAAGATGATTCCATTAATAAAATTCCACGAAGTCATTCCACTATATGAGGTCATTCCAGCCTCATGGGCGACATGCAGTTCCTCCTCAAATGTGCGCAATTTGTTGCGTGCCATAAGCTTCCAGTCTTCTTCTCTGCAATACACAAACCAATATAATTCAACCAAACCAATCGTTCCCAACCACATCTACCTCATGCTATGACTCGATAGCCAGAGATGGTCAATAAATTCTCTTTTGACACGCTTCACGCCACATTTGTAGAAATTCTCGAAGGCTCCCTCCACAAATCTAAATATCATTCCGCCAATGCCGCAAAAAACGGCCAACATGATCAACTTAAGAAGACATCGACGCCACAAGGCTCGGATTTTATTCCATTCCGTGGGATTTTGCTGAATGAAGATACGAAACTCGCGTATCACTTCCACAAACAGGAAACGAGTAAGGGACATTGACTTGCCATCATCAACCGAAGGTTCAAGCTTTTTGTTTTCTTCAGATTTTTTTAGTTTATCGTCCTTTTCTTTAGCTTTTAAATCATCTGCTTTTTGTACAGTTTTATTTCGTCCGAAAATTCTTCTAAAGAAACCAACTTTTTCAGGTTTACTTGGTTCTTCGGCCTTTTCTGTTCTCAATTCAACTTTGGGCTCGACCTTTTCTTTTTTCTTTTTCTTCTTTTCTTTGCCATTTGTGTGTGAGACAACTTTCTTAACCGATGGTCGGTTGGTATCAGATTCATTTGTATCCATCACCACTTGTTGTTTTTCTTCAGTTCTCTCAACATCCTTATCCCTTACGATACTTTGCCGTTTGACACTTTCTTTAGCCGTTCCTTGTGAATCCGATTGTGACTTTTTACTCCAATCGGATAATCGGCGGTCTGAATGCTCTTCTTCACATGAACTTGACACAGTCGACGATTCATAGTCGTCAGCACGATTTACTATTTTGGGTTGTGGTTTGGGAGGTTGTTCCCTTCGTCTTTCCTCTCTGCGGCGTTCTTCACGACGTAATTCCTCGCGTCGTAAATCTTCCCGTCGCAGCTCCTCTCGCCGGAGTTCCTCACGTCTTAACTCCTCAATACGTTTATCTTCGCGTCGTCTTCGTTCCGCCAGCTTAAGCCTCTCATCGTCTGTAAACTGTGGATGGGCCTTTTTCTTTTCAGGACCACAAGCAATGCTACGCCTCTCGCCGATTTTCTTTCCAGCCAATGCCTCGAAAATGCGACGTCTCTCCTCAGCTTGCTCCATCCGCTTAAAGTATTGCTCCTTCTCTAATTCACGACGTTCCTTTTCGAATTTCCGTTTCTCCAAGTCGAAGCGTCGCCTCTCCTCCTCAAAGCGACGCATATTTATTTCTAACTTGGTCAACTGGCGACCATCTGATCCGCGCATTTCGGGTGATGACGGTATCTCGCGAGGCGGTGCTCGTTCGCGAATAAATCGCGGTGGTGACGATAGGCCACTCTCGCTTGACTCGTCCTTGTGCCTGAAAACAATGTAAAATTAAAAAAACAAAAACAAAATAGATTGTCTTCCACGATGTAATACCGCGGAGTTGAAAGACTGCGACGCGGTTGATAAGTCAAATGCACCACTTCTGTGTGCTTTTGCGGTTCCAGATCATCCTCCTGTCGCGGCGTCGACTGGCTTCTGGCTGCCAAAGCAGCCGCAATGTGGCGATCGCGTCTGTTTAGTATTTTACTCTTGTGTGCACTTATGGTGGCCGGACGTGATGGCCGCGAATCAACGTCAACGGTCAGCATGCCGGTGACGATGTTGTCCTTCGTCGCGGCGCCGCCGCTCTCATCTTCGTCAGAGTACATGTGCACTGCACCAAAATGCACGCCATCAGGTGTTTTGTCGCGCGATGCCCGGGAAACTTTTCGTCGACGTCGCACCAGCGTCGGCGCGTCACGATTTTCACTCATTTTTTCGTTTGCTATGTGTTCACTTTATTTTTAACACTTTTCGACTGAAATCACTTTTTGGATCGGCACAGAACTTTATGGCATTTGATGTGGAATTTCACTGTCCTCACTTGTAACGGCTGCCCACACGATTCGCGGTGACCTTTGGATTTAATTTCTTTTGCAGGATTAAGTTTATGAATTTTCGATTATTATACAACGCAACAATAAGATGCGCGGCTTCATCTGCTAGTTGCTCGTCGGTATACTGAATTTTATTAAATCGACGTCGCGGAAAATTGTGTGAGCGGAACAAGTCGCGATGGAAGCGGACGAAACAATATTTTGACGACGCTAAAAATAAATCCGGCGTCGTAATCTTATAACGCCTGCAAGACTTTGTGGTTTAAAAAAGGTGAACTTCTCGCTTTTGTGGTAGGAGCTTTTGGCATAAATGCATGTTCAAATACAGCCGTTAAACTTTTCGTTTGAAAAACGTATTTGTTTTATGAACTAACTTTTGAATTAATTTATTATACATAATTAAGATGATAATTCCTATCATCAGTAATAAATATCATAAAGTTAACCTTCGTGACTTTGATATTTATAGAACCAAATTTGGTTTGTATTATAAAAAAACATTAAAAACATCTTAGAAATTTGACTTTGATAGCTTAATCTTTAACCTAAGACGAGATCCATTTAAATAAAGTCAGGACATTGAATAAGTAAATAATACAATTTGTATCATCATTTGGAGATTACAAACTTCTGTCCAACTTTCGTCTCTTATTTAAATATTAAACCAAAAATATCTGGAACACTTTTGTCGAGATTTTTGTTTGTTTTTATACAAACTCAAGAACCGTAACAAGATGGAGGAAAAAGTAGAAGAAACAAATAATTTAAAAGTCAAAAACCGATTGAATCGTAAACCCATTAAATATTTAATTTGCTGCTTTTGTGAAGACAATCGCCACTTCATTTAAGCAAAGAAATGTATTCGTGTTCGAGTTGACTGTAATCCACGACCCACTAAATATAATTTAAGAAAAAAGAATTTCTAATTTATAACAAACGACCTCCCACAGACATTCCCAGACAATTTTTCTTAAAAAGTCACAGTCTATAATATCGTGTCAGTGATACATGAAATCTTCATTCAAAAATGCTGAATATTATGCAAACATAAACATTTACCAACATAATACCACCCAACAAAACGTTACAACCGGCTGGAAATGATTTCTTACGAGAAGCGCGCAAACATATGGAAAACGTCACCCGCTAAGTCACTCTACAGCTGAAATTAGATCGCGCAAAATTGATGACAAAACGCACATTGCCGAGCGAAGATGCACGTCGCTTCCTAAAATAAGTCACATACTGGCCATTGGCGACATATTCGATCGTGGAAATATTCATGACGCCGCCAATGAGTCATACATCTAAATTCATACTTTTCCGGCGGTAACTTATGCGCGCTGTAAAATCCTGCCGCCGCGACGCGACGACTGATTTATGTACCATCGAATTGTCTATATTGAAGAATTGTGCTTAATCGATTTTTAATTGTATTAGGTTAAGGCTAATGAGTGGGAATCCATTAAACTGACTACCGAACAACAATAAATTATCTCGCAGTCAGATAGTTAGTCAAACAAATGGTGTTTTTTTCGCGGCTGACTGGAAATCAGCGCGTGTTTTCGCTGAGACGCGATGAAATACAAACAAATCAGCGATGTACCGGTAGATAAATAAACCAAAGACTATGCTGACAATGAAAAGTTGAACTGATTTATCGAAGTTAAACAAGATCAACTGTTTCGGATCGAATTTGATATTCTTCTGAAGATTTTTATAGGGTCCGGATGTTGAAGTAATCACATTTTAATTTGTTTTCCAATTTCCGATTTATATTATGTATGGTTGAATGTAAATCTTTAAGACGTTTTAGTTTCACTTAGAATTGCAACCGATAAAAAGTAAAATTTCCATAACCTATGATTTGAAAACAATGACGCAAAGTATTTAACAATTGTGGGTGCTTGTTGAGAGACAATTTGGTGAAAATTCTGGTGAGAAATTTTCAAAGAAAGATTTCCCAAGAAACTCTGACATGTCTCGAAATAGGCTGTTTCAAACTGAAATATAAATAAACTGGAAATGATTTATATTTAGCAGCCTAACAGCTTCCCAATTTATTTTAGTTCGGCAATACCTCAACCTATGGTCAGTCAATTAACAAAGAAACGCGTTTGCATGATTTTTCAGAAATTTTATGAATTTTACAAACTGATTTATTGCGTTCTGTGTTGCCGTTACGTCACAAATGTCTCAAGACGTCCACATTTTATTCAATTTATGAGCGTCGCATCTCTTTTCCTTGCAAACCTTTTCCAATGTGACGTTGTGGCGGGTTGTTTGACGATAATAAAAATGGACAGCGTCGTCTACTCGCATTTGCTCGTTATCTCTTAAAGAATGTGTTTGTATAGTCTATTTTTACGAAGAATTAACAAGCCTTTACATTTTTGATATTAAGTCTGAAACATACTTTCTTTGCGGCGACAAATTGTTTATCCTCTTACTGACTCCTGCGCCGTTTAAGCGGCAAGTGTGTTGCGGCTATTTTCGAGTGTCTCTTTCTATTTCCACAAGATTCTCGCAATATTTTTAGAATCCAAATGAACTTGTTTATCATTTAACAAGATGTTTACGCGAGAACTGTAATATTTCGCAGGAGGACGACTTAAATATGATCTTAAAAAGATTTTGATTTGTTTGAACGCGAACCTTCCAGTTTTATGCGGCGTTAATATCAATGGTAAATAAACATGTAAGTCTGCTGATGGCCTGTCAGTCGCAGCTAACATAACTGACCTTTGAAATAATTTCAGTCTTGAGGACAGGCAGTCCATTTATTTGAAGGAAAACATAATCTATTTCAAAATCTTACATTGCCCAATCGGACGCTTTGACAAAAATACACACGCCACAACGACGCATGAATGAATCTTAAAGAGAGTGGTGCCATTTAAAAATAGACTCACCGATTGTTGTGTAAATTGTTCCGCAGAAGAACACGGAATTCCAGAAGGTCCAAACTTTCTTGTGCGGATTTGGGACGCCGATCTTAAATGATTGATAGAGAAGCTCTTCGAATTTCTTCATCGAATCAGTTGCTCGCCCGTCCCACTTATCCGGCTCCTGTGTTCAACAGTTAATTATAATTAGATTTTTTTACGTATTTAGCATAAAATTCGCGTAATTAATCTTACTTGCAGCAGCTCCTTGTTTGATGCCATCGTCCTCAGTTCTGTTATTAATTCAGTTCGTGCTTTTACGATGTTGCTGAACACGGCACTCTCGTGTTTACCTGCATTCGTTTAAAAGTAACAAAATTGCATTTAATTGCGCATTCAATCAATTCAAAGTAAATTTAATCAAAACCAAAGAAACTGCATCTTTAATGCAAGAATAATTTCTATTCACTAATCACACAAAATATTTCCTTAGATGTAACTATGGTATTTTAAAATAAGGTTTTTCGCGTGGGTGTAAATTATTCAAGAAAATCCTTCAGTCACTTTATTTGGTGCAGTTAATTGAATCAGAAGATGCTCTCGCCGATTGATCTTTCTTCAAAAAGTAATGTTCAATATTTGGATTGCTGCCATGTTTTAAGTGCAAATTGCGTAATGAGCACTTTGGTAATTAACTGCTACAGCATTTACTATAAAACGCATTTTTTGTTGGTTCATGTGATTCTGACTGAAGGTTTTTAGCGGCCAAATTGAAATTGAATGCTTTTGAAATACCGAAAGCTTGTAAGCAATTATTTTGTGGCTTTAACAAATAATTATTGTTTT